>QDHC01007041.1:878629-909928 GCA_013186455.1 Papilio dardanus tibullus
CTACTCAGTGTGTAGGTTTAGGCTTAAACGAGTCCGAACAGTAGGAAATCCTTTGTTCGGATAAATGCTACTTGCTACTCGACTAAAATACTATCCTGGTGCGAACAAGGCTTTAGCGAGACAAATATTGCAGTCCCTTGGACTCGCTTATTCGGGTTTTGTATATTGTTGTGTTCTTTTTTAATTTAATTTGTCGTTATTTATCTCAAGAAATATTGCACAAATTCTTATTCTTAAATTCATGAATAACGAGCATTTTCAAATTAAATCAATTAATAAATAAATATGTAAAAGCTATAATAATCAATTGTCATTGAATACAGACGTTAATTTGCATTAACTTATTCGGGTACAATAACCTCAATGATGATACATATTAATATATACTTACTTAAAGGTTAAAAAAGGTTAAAGGTTTTGACCCATGATGGGCTCCATTTTCCGCAACTCCACGACTAGCGCGTATTTTGCGTGAATACACATATCTTTGAATTTCTTCGCCGATATGTGCAGGTTGGATCACGATGTTTTCCTTCACCTAAGAGCGTCGGTAAATATGCACATATGAAAATCTAATATATACTTATACCTATATATATTTTACAAATACATAGTAATTATACGTTATTTACACGAATAATATTTACACTCATTGTAGTTTTTCATACAGTACACTTCTTGATACTTTCTATGATACATAATTTGGTCCAATGAGACCCTTCTATCTTATTTAGTTCCGAGTGTCCTACAGTATCGTAAAATAGACGACTTAGTGGTCCTCGTTTATTGCAGTACTTTATACATTTTTTCGGAATCCGGACTTTTGCGAATATATATCTAAACTATTAGGTACTGGTTACAATTTCGAGCAATTTATAAATCAAATATTTTCCCCAACAGGTTTCGGACTACGACCGTATCATTTGGGCCCGGATATGTTGATGGTAATATCATATCCGGGTGAAATCTTCATGAGATTACTAAAGTTGATGATACTACCGTTGATAATAGCAAGTTTGATTGCCGGCTCGGCGAGTTTGAACGCGAAGATGAGTGGAAAGATAGCTGTACGGACACTCTCTTATTTCATCTTAACATCTCTGTTTAATGCCTTCCTGGGTATTTTACTGGCCGTGTTGATACACCCGGGTAAACCGGAGCTACGAGATCGGAGCTATGGTGTCCCGGGTAAACGTGATCATAGCATCTTGGATAGCTTCTTTGATATTGGTCGGTGAGTCATTTAATTATTCTTCTAATTTTCTTTATGTACTACAGCTATATTATTTTTAATTGATTGTTTTTAACTGTCATTTATAGATTTACTTCCTAGTAATTTCTAAGACCAAAACGTCTGCAAAATATATGTTAAATGATATTTTCATAAACAACACATATATTTTGTAGATGTGTTTTGATAGTATACAACCTACGGTTGATATGTACTGTAGGAAAGATGTTTAGTATGCTATAGTTTTTTTTATTTATTTAAATAACTTTGTTTAAACACGCTGTGAATGTTTACCTCTTCTGTGATAGGGAATTAAGAAGCACGAGTACTTTTTAAAGATTCCAAAGATACCAACTGATAAATAATTTCAAGGTTAATGCTAGATGTTGAATTATCATATTTCTTTAGGATACCTGGAGGGCTACCCAAAGTACTGTTCGATTGGCGATATCGATAAAAATTTACGAAACTGAAATTGACATTCGATAAGTGATGTGCTTGTCACGTGTGAGATATCGAACGTCATTTTCGAATGTTCTTTGTGTAGCCCCCTGTACAATAAAATCATAGTAGTCATTTTATATATCTTGCTACATTATTTTTTGTATACATGTAATATTCTTATATATATATTTTTCTTTCAGCAATATATTTCCTGACAACATAGTGCAAGCCACTTTCCAACAATCTCATACTGTGTATACACGGCCGACTTCATCAATTGGCAGTAATTTAACTGGAAACGACACAGTTCCAGCTCTCGTCAGAGTTGTTTCTGAAAGGTAATGTTTTGTAACATATTATTTATTACCAAAATCTCCTCGATTTTATTTTTTACACATTTTTTTCTTCTATTTCAGGGCAGGCACCAACACGTTAGGCTTGGTGTTCTTTTGCCTGGTCTTCGGCAGTGTCCTTGGAAGTCTCGGACCTAAGGGTCAGGTGGTGATCAACTTCTTCCAAGCGATCTTCGAGGTTATAATGAAGATGGTGACAGGTGTGATGTGGTTCACCCCAGTGGGAGTCAGCAGTATCATCGCTGGAAAGATTTTGGGCGTTAGTGACGTCGGTAAATATTCAGAAGTATTTACTAAGTCCTATACTATAAATTGAAGTTAAGCAAACTAAAGGTTGACATATATCCTCATCTTCTAAGTGAATTTATTTATTTATTATTGCCGGAGATTTCCCTAATTATTCCAATCGATCGTTTTCCTTAACAACATTTTTAATTTATTCCATAAAATATATTATTGTTGCAAAGAAAACAAGCTAGTAACAATAAACACAAGTAACACGAGATGTTATAATAGACACAGTTATGTCAAAGTAACAGAGAAATAAAATAATAATTTAATATTTTTCGTCTTCTAAGTTATCCATTTTTCAACAGTCCAAATGTTGTCCCAGCTGGCGTGGTTTATAATGACGGTGACGATCGGCGTGTTTCTGTACCAACTGGTCATCATGCAGCTCATATACTTCGCATTCCTGCGTCGGAACCCGTACAAGTTCTACTTCGGCTTATCCCACGCGATGCTGACGGCTGCCGCTACCGCCTCAGCGTAAGTGTACCAAGAAGTTACCTATTACCTATTAGTGCGATAAACCGTGATACCTTTGTGGTCTAGAACGTGCTAGTAAGTTCCCCAATATGACATGTGTCTGAATCTAAGAAATGTTTGTATTTCAGGGCAGCTGCTCTCCCAGTAACCTTCCGCAGTATGGAAGGTCGTCTACAAATAGACCCTCGTATCACGAGATTCGTGCTGCCTATTGGTTGTAACATCAACATGGACGGCACGGCGTTATTCCTCTCCGTGTCCAGTCTCTTTATATGTCAAATGAATGATATGGAACTTGGTTTTCCTCAGTATGCTGCTGTACTGTAAGTTTGATTTGTATAATACTTTAAAAATGGGAAAACGCCACCATAATTAGATAAGCCACTAGCCTTGCTTTAAATAGGAAATAGAAATTTAAAATTAGCCAGTGTTTAAGCGTCAATTGATAAGAGACTGGTCTAAATCCTAAACCTTCTTTTCCATGTTAATTTTATTACCCGAGAGCTACTTGTCCTGCAGCTTGTCTGCGACTGCAGCATCGCTATCGTCCGCGTCGGTGCCGTCAGCAGCGATGGTGTTGCTGCTAGTCGTGCTGGCCACGGTGGACGCGCCAACACACGACGTCTCAATGCTCTTTGCCGTCGACTGGCTCGTGTGAGTTATGATCCTAAACATCGTTATTATAAATTGAGGCATGAATAGTGTATCTCTAAATTATTATTTTTTTGCTAACTTATCCACTTCTAGTCTTGTTAGTAGCATTTGAAGCTGTATTTTAAAATAGGGCAGAAGACTCTTCTACTCAATTTCCACTTCCTAGAATTGATTGCATAGAATTGTAAGTAATGCGTATTTTTTTTATTTATACAGAGATCGTATTCGTACCACTAACAATATGCTGGGTGATTGCTACGCGGCAGCAGTAGTTAACCATCTCTCAAAGAAGGAGCTCATGGCCTGCGATTCAGCTTTAACGGTCAGTTTTCTACGTACTAATTTCCCTGCATCACTTCTCACTAAATCTTGAACAATTATAATCTAATAAAAAAAAAATTCGTTCCAGGAACCGATAGACTCTAACGGCTTGCTTCAAACTTCAAACACAGAAGTGGATTTAGAAAATATTACTACTGGAAATAAATCTATAGCATCTGAAGACGTCATTATTGATATGCATTTAAGAAAGAATTCCACTGCATCTAACAATAAAGTCTAAGGAAAAGTTAAAGTGTTATTTAGTAAGTAATATTTAGTAAACATTTATTTTAGATCTGACCTTTACTATTACGGAATATCAATTATCCATAGAGGAACTAATCCTAAAACTTTCTCTGACTATCCATTTAAGCGTTGTTATTATTCTCCATGTATATGTGTGATTGTTTCTGATTAGTTCCTTGTTTTATATCAGTCTTCAAATACAGAAAATCCTTTTTTATTATAGAGACGATGTTTTTAGAGTATGACATTTTGGTTGCGATGGTTAAAAATACTTCGTACCATATTACTTTCACCGATACTTTAGTATTATTGCATTTATAGAAAAAGGCCTTTGTAGAAGCAATAATTATAATGTACAAGGACATTAGTGGATCTTGGCTTAGGTCTTTATGTTTTGTTAGAAGCAAATCTTTTCATTTTATATAGTTTTCTTTGTGATTGTAAACTGCTTTAGTGAATATTTTTTTTAAATGATATATCCTCCTTTTTAACTGTTTAACACGTTTTGCCCGGCGCCGGTCCCTGGGGACTGGCAGTGAACTCTCCGTGCGGCCAGCGCCGGTCCCTTGGGACCGGCACTAGAATTTTCATTTTGCTGGCTCGTGACAAAGAACAATTCTTTATCGCATTAGTACTAAAGTAATCTCTTGTAAGCAATCTCCTGTATGCGATATTATACAACATTGTATCGCTCGCCAGCTGCCGGCTGAACTGAAAGGACAGCACATTCGGCGCCGGGCTCAACGTGTTAATATACCTTTATGAATCAAAGAATAGCTTCACCATTAGGAATAGTTATGATGTAGTATTTCAATGTAATATACGCTTAGGGGGCCTTATAGTTTACATAATCTTGACAAAATTCTGGTATTATTTTTAACAATTAAAAGTAATGTCTGCACTATGTCATGGACGATAATAACGGAAATAATAATTATTACTGTAGTATGTAGATATTGTGTCTTATCAATTTACAATTTACAATCTGATATGAATGTAGTTTTTATTAATAGAGACTCAGTCAAATAATTATAATCATTTCAAAAGTAATAAATTGGTATAAAACTATTTAAATGCCAAATTGTCTTGAATGTTATAATAAGAAAGAGTTAAGAAGATTTGACGGGATAGAGTGGACAGGAAAAGGATTTACTTTATAAAGTGTGACTTTTAGGGGGAGTGTGATTAAGAGAAGGAATTTAAGAAAAAGTGTAAAAATTATATTAATAAATAATGTATTACAGGTTATAAAGGCCTATATGTAATGTTTTTGATACTAGCAATTATTTCAAGTCAATCATTTAGTCAATGAAAGTGCTTAATTATGGGCTTGTAAAATCGTGGGTTACCACTGCAATATAACTATATTCTAAGTTATAATGTATGTTTTAGCCTCGGTGATTGAGCCACCGAGGCTAAAACGTTTAAGTTTACCTGCACATATCGACGAAGAAATTCAAAGATATGTGTGAAGACCACCAACGCGCGCTGGGCCAGCGTGGTTGATTAAGCCTTAGGACCCTTAGGGTAGGCTCCGAGTTCCTCGGTGCGGACGTATAGTGAGCCGGTGATGATGATGTTACATTTAAGCAGTGGAAACCGACGTTAAATAGCTGTAGACTTAGATCCAACTGTGATATATCAATGTATCGTAATTTAACGATTTGTATGTTCGATCCTATTAAATGAAACAATAACATTAATTTTCAAACATTTTATTCGTGTTTATTTTAACATCGCAGCCAATCGTTGGAACGTAAGATCTTAAAACAAATTATTTACAATCACTACCATTTATATCAAAATTTCAAATTATTGGGTAAAATATAGCTGTATTAAGGCAATGTCCCAAAAAAAGTACAACACATTGGAATAACAGCAATTTAATTTGTGTCTAGTAATTTAAAAGATTGTCGGCGCACCCGCCTCTCGACATGCCGCCTATCCATTTTTGAGACGCCATTGACCATAGCGAACACCGAGCACTGTAGGGGCGGCCATCTTATCACTGTCGTTAATTTGATAATAGTTAATACTGTTAATTGTAAGCCAGGTGATTATGGTGTAAAGATTTGGCCATATTAATTTCCCTAATTTGCGTTCCTATCTCGTAAACGAATTGAAATTTGATACAAATGGTCAAAAGTCTTTCAACGCTAAGATGAAAATCACAGTACAATAACATTTTCTACAATATACATTTTATTCAGATTAAAGGCACGAAGTTGACTTACATTTACATAGGAGTTTGATTTATACAAACATACGGTAATTTACATTTATTTTACTTAACATTTAAATTGAAATATCTAATACACTTATAGCTTAGAGTAAAGCTTTCTCGTTTGTCTCTATAGTAAATTAACATGGCAGTCTTCATTTTATATCATACAAGGCACTAAAATATACAAACTAATATATACAGACATGACATAAAATTAAACCCGAATTAAGGACAATATTTACATTTACCGTAAAAATCGGTAATAAGCGCTTACAAATCACTTTGAGCATATTCAGGCAGAAAGTTTTACAAATAACATGCACAAAATGACATACAAAATACAAATAAACTAATCCGATTACATCGGTAATCAATAAATATTACTATAGTTACCAATACTTATAGGCAAAACAGTCGTGAGTATAATATGTACAATATTCTAAAAATATTATTGTCTAATTTCATATTCTCATTGTCGAATGATGAGGTTTTCTGTTGACGGGCGCAGGTGGTAGCCCCGGCCCTACTAAAGGAGACATCGAAGGTGACCTCGTAGCGAGAGGTGACAGTGATGGCGAAAATGACGGGGACATGGCTGCGGCAGCTGAGAATCCCCCAGGAACATCATGACTTATAGGAGACCTGGGTAACAAATGTTGCGGTTGCCGACAAGATAGTGATGGAGCCGGACAGCTCCTTGGGGCAACCGTCGTCAACAAAGGTGGTGGTACACTTTTCCCACCAGATATAGAAGTCCCTTTACTCTTCGCGCTAGACGCACCACTATTACCACTTTGAAGCGAAACCGCATCGTCCTTCAAATGGGCTATTTCAGAAAACACATGAGCTAACGGTTGATAACGAGGACCCCAATCGAGGAGGTAATCCCAATTATAACTACCGGTTAGTTCTTCTTCGGAATGTACAATAGAACTGAGACTTCCGGTCATTGATGGCCCAGCGGTGGGAACAGCATTATTCTCTCCTGGAGCACTCGGGAATGCACCCAGAGCCATTGCTCTATCTACTGCTGCACTTGCTTCATCTGCACTGCTTGCTCTTTCACTTCCAGTTACTTCGTTTAGCTTTGCGTAAATCAGGTTCGTAATATCATTCTCGTGGGCACCGTCTTCATCAAACATGTGCATGGAATCTATGGGGCCATGATGTAACATCGTGTCTTTGTTTCCAACATTTTCAGAACAACGTCTGGATGAAGTTGACGCACCTCCGCCAGTACCAGTTTCGACGATACCAAGCCTCGCTAAGTATTCTTGGGTATTGTGCACAGAAACATCCGAAAGATTATCGTCATCTACTCCGTTCGCTTGTCTATGCAAGCCTGATTCTCTTTGCAAAGGTCCTTCATTTATCATTCTGATTTCTTCATCCTCACCGTCTTCTCCTTCCTCAGCTGATCCGCGACCACTTGATCCAGATTGGTCTGATCCTGACAGTTCCGAGGTAGTAGCAGCACCAGAATTTGAACTTGCTGTATGAGGACCGTAAGGTGGAATTTCGTCGTATTTCGGGGGGGCAAACTGGTTTGCTGAGTTTACTGGTCCCGTGTTTCTTATTGGTATTGTATCAAAACCACTAGGATCTACGTAGCTATTTGTGGCCCCTACTCCTTCGGAACTTAGGCCTGGCTTGTTAACTTTTTTATGTCTTTTATTCTTCATATGAAGGAATAAAAAGGTGGCGGCAAATATAATTATAATAAAAATAAAAGCGATTAGCAGTCCTAATGCCCAATCTGATAGTCCACTACTCTGTGCGACAGATGTATCATTTATTAGATTAGTACTATCGGAAACAACTGCTAATGGATCTAGTAGTATTTCCACAGCTGTCTTATTTGTTAATGACCCTTGTCTACCAGAACTTGCAGTCACAACTAAACTGATAGATTTGTCAGATCCAAATAAATTTTGGACTGAGTCTACTTTTTTCTTTAAAATGATGACTCCTGTTGTTCTATTAATTTTAAAGTACGAATGAGAAGTAGACAATTGGTATACAATGCGACCGTCAATACCTTTGTCTTTATCTGCGGCAGTTGCTTGCCCTATAACATAGCCCATTGGTAAAGATCCGGATTTGGGAACGCCGAAGTTGTAAGTTTTCTGTGTAAACTGGGGATAGAACTCATCTCGGCTCTCTACATCAATTCGTACTTTAACGGTGCAGCTTTTTCCTCCTAGGTCCGATGCTTTTATTGAAAATTCGTACTTATTTTTCTGTTCGTAATCGAAAATAGCATTAGAGTTGACTAATCCTGAGAAAGAATCTATTTGGAACATTTTCCAGGAATCGTCATTTCTGTTATAATTGGATGCACTCGCAACAATGGAATAATTCAGCTTGCCGTACTTTCCTTTGTCTAAATCTGTAGCTCTAGCAGTAAATACAGAAGTTCCAACTCTTTCATTTTCCCCTATCGTTTCAAAGTATTCAGAAACCGGGAATGTCGGTACGTTGTCGTTTTCATCGAGTATGTCTATTTCTATGTACGCTGAGTTGCATAGACATGGTATACCTTGATCACAAGCCACAATGACGAGCTTATATTTTGGATTATTAATGTCATAATCCAGCGATTTATTAACAGTCAGAATGCCGGTAGTCGGATGTATGTAGAACAAGTTTTCATCGTCACCAGAAGTAATATTATAAACAATAGCCGAATTTAGCGTACCGAATAGATCAGCGTCTGTTGCTGATACTTGAGTGAGAGTGTATCCAACTTTCACATTTTCACTGACAGTTATATCAAAATCACTTAAAGAAAATATAGGTGCATTGTCATTTGCGTCCGCTACAGTTACAAATATTGTTATTGATGTTTTATTTTGATTGTAGGACAAAACCTTTCCTTGTTCGATTGCAGCTAAACCTAATACAAAAGATTCTTGAACCTCTCTGTCAAGTCTGTTCACTAGTATTAATGCACCTTCCATGGTAACATCAAACACATCTCCATCGTTTCCAGAAATGATATGAAAATCGAGATTGTATTTCTTGAGTACATCATTGATGCTTCCGATTTGGAGAAGTGATGTTCCTTTTTCTGTATCCTCGTTGACAGTAATTCTGAAAAAGTGGTAGAAATATTTTTTAGTGACCATAAAAATAAAAAGTTTATGAATACTAAAAAAAATAATTATTAATATTAAAGTAAAGCTGATTTAAAAAAAGATGTAATTTTATTGAGGCGAAAATATATCAGTGTTGAAAACACAATATTCAATTATCTAAGTTACAAAATGAAAAAAGTACCTGTAAGTGTCTTGTCCGATAAATGGTTTGATTTCTGAAGAAGCGCCTGTGCTTATTCTAACAGACGCAACTGCACTCTTGTTCGGCTTGCCTTGGTCTGTGGCCAACACAGCTAACTGCGTATCCCGTTGGTTACTCGGTAAGGCGCTGTAGTTTACGAACATCGCACCGGTAACTGTATCTATGTGGTACCCTTCACTAGGACTGAGAAATGAATATGAAACTTGTCCATTCTCGCCACTATCTCTGTCAGTAGCACTCACTTTGCCAATTTCAAGTGTACCGGAACCCTCTGGAATGGAAAAGGCTAATATTAATTAATTCCAAAATTATAATCTCGATTTTGCTGTTGAGCAAAATGATATGGAAATCTCAACTGTTGAAAGCTTGAATTGTTATATTAACTTAATTTAGTTTGCATTAACGCTATAGTGTACAGTATTTTTAAACATCGTACATTTTAAAATATTTTAAAAAGTTTAACATATTGATAGTCAACAAAAAACTTTAAGTAACTAACCTGGTAAAACTCTATTGTATGATATTTCATCAAAAACTGGAGTGTTGTCGTTAACATCAGTGACTTTGATAGTTAACGTAGTTTTCGCAACATGTTCAGTATCGGAAGCCGTGATGTTCACCTCATATTGCTTTTTAGTTTCAAAATCCAGAGGTTTATTGAGTACAATCTTCCCGCTATATCTGTCTATTGAAAACGTATTGTCTCCCTGAACAATGGCGTACTTAAGGGCAGGATATGTGTCAACGTCATTTGCTGTAACAGATGTCAATATCGAGCCGACTTCCGTTCCTGTAAAAACAACGAAATAAATCAGCATGAATAAATTCGGTTTAAAATACTCTCTCGTTTGACTGCCACTTTAAGTATTCGCAAAATAAAATTCTTCAAAACAAAACCACCGTCGCAGTACAATGATATAAAAACAAAGAAACAAAAAGAGATCGAGCTCAGACCGTTCGTTGGGGAGGCACCGCTAAAACATGCACTCGAAAAAAATGTAATACCGTCCAATAAATATTGATCCTAAAGGAGACCCTTTTATTTAATCTCGTCGCTGGAATCACAAAGTCGCAATGTAAGCCAGTCGTATAGTCGGGAATACAAATTATGTAAAATGCCTCCCTCTTTGTAAAGTGCTTTTTGTTCTACCAATTTATTTCCCAAAGCTATCGGCCGCCCTACACCAATTTAAAAGGGAATACGAAAATGGTAGCAAAAACGCGAATACAAACGTACCTTCTGATATTGAAATGACGTTCGGTGGCGGGAACGTCGGCTGGTTGTCGTTAACATCGACCACGTTAATTCTTAGTGTAGCTGTTCCTGTCATCTGGGGATCTCCTTCGTCTGTTGCGATAACTGTTAGCTTATACATTTCTCTTATTTCACGATCGAGCACTATATTTGTTTTAACCGAACCAGAAAAAGCCGGTTCAATTATAAACGCATTGTCATGGTTGCCGTCAACAATGTGGTAAAGAATTCTTGCGTTTGCGCCACGGTCGTCATCTTTAGCGGCAATTTGGACGACAAATTCACCCTTTGTATTTCCTTCGAGTACGTTAGCGATGTATTGTTGTTGTGTGAATCGAGGAGCGTGATCGTTTTGGTCTAATAAATTAACTATTACGTCACAATAAGCATACAGATTTGGCGACCCATCTGTTCGAGCCACGATGACTAGTTGACGACTAGGACCTGGATAGGATTCGTAATCTAAATTTGCTGAATTATTTACTCTTATAACACCTGTGTTAGAGTCTATATCAAAAGCATATTGATCGTTTCCATTTCCAAACTCGTAAATAATCCTTTGTCGACGTCCATCACTTCGTAATGCCGTAACTTGCAATACTTCTTTGCCATATGCAAGGTTTTCTTCAATGGTAACATTATACGTCATATTTTGAAAGTTTAGCGTTGGGGATTGATCACTGAAATCACCTACGCGAATTTCTATAAGTCCAACTGAGCTCTGTGGTGGGTTTCCCTTATCTTTTGCCACTACCCGTAAATGGATGAATTTTCCGTTTTCACTTGCTAAACTTTGGGTGGCTGTGAGGACTCCAGTTGTCGGGTTAATTCTAAATCTATGGTTAGCAGTATCTAAGAGCTCAAAAAGTATTTCAGCGTTAATGCCTATATCATTATCAGTAGCAGAAACTCGAAGTAAACTTTGCCCAGGTGGTGTCAATGTCGCCATTTGTTCTTTAAATGGATATTTTGTGAAAATTGGTTTGTTGTCGTTGACGTCACTTATGGTGATCTCCACAGACACTCGCTGTGATCTAGCAACATATCGTCCTTGATCTGTAGCTACTGCTTCAAAGTGATACACGCTAATTTTTTCTCTGTCAAAATATCTATAATAAAGGGAAATTAAAATATTGTTAGCAACATTGGATTTTTCAATTCAGAAATATAAATTTTATGTAAAAAAAAACTTACCCAGTTGTATAAATAACTCCTGTTTTATTGTCTATTCTGAATAAGCCTTGACTTTCGTTAGCTAATGAGTACACGATTCGTTTGTTGAAACCTAAATCGGCATCGGTAGCTCTTACTTTTATAATAGAAGTATCAATTGGTGCATCTTCAGGTATGGCTGCTGAATAATGTCCTGTATCAAATACCGGGTCATTATCGTTCTGGTCCTCCACAAGGATAGAGATATTACATGAACCTTGTAAAGCTACAGGTGAACCATGATCATAAGCAGCAATAGTCAAATCATATTTCGATTGCGTCTCGCGATCTAATGTTTTAGCTGTTAGTTTGCCAGTCGTGGAATCAATTGAAAATTTGTTGCCATTATTCCCAGAAATAATACTGTAGGTTATAACGCCGTTGGCTCCGATATCTTTATCAGTCGCTGCTATAGTATGGATGATCTCAGGTTCATTATTTTCCGGTACAGCTAACGGATAACATGAACCAGGTTTGAATGATGGTTGATTATCGTTGACATCCAAAATACTTATTGTCACAGTGGCTACGTCGAAATTCGTAGTTGATTGAAACGTGCTAGAATCAGTCACGTAAACTGGAAAAATATACTGATCCCTTTCTTCTCTATCTATTTTAGTTTTTACTGTCACTGTACCAAGTCGTTCCTCAATGGTAAATTTATCATCTGCTAATCCAGGTGGAATCATATAAGTTAGATTTCCTGAAACAAGAATCACAAAATTAGTAATGTTAATATGCCAAAAGGAAAAAGTATTAATAAACATCAAATGATTTAAATTTCTAAAAACTTACCCATATTCCCTCTAGATGACTTAGCGTTCAATCTCGTAACAAAACTGCCAGGTCTTATGTCTTCGCTAATGTTTGCTCGATACATATTTTCTGTAAATCTGGGTGGGATATTCGTAGATGCTTGTAGATTTAAAAGTAGTGTCATATGAGTTTGTCGTGGAAACGGCATTCCGTGATCAGACGCGCTTATATTAAGCTTGTATTGTCCTGAACGAACTTTGGTTGAGTCGGAAGAATATTTTTTCGATAAGGTTAACTTTCCTGAATCATAATCCAATGAAAAGTATGCATGATCATTTCCACTAGAAATGTAGTAAGATATTCTACCATTATCACCGGAGTCTGCGTCCACAGCTAACGCTTGATACAAAACTCCAGATATCGTATTCATAGTAACCGAAACTTTATTTTTAGAGACAAAAGAAGGAACGTTGTCGTTCGAATCTGTGACAGAAATATGAACTGTTGCTAGTGTTACCATTCTTTCTGTAACGTTAGACGCTAGATCGGTTACTTCAACAACCAACCAATAATCTTTTATGTCTTCAAAGTCAAGGGGTGCTGTCAGAATTAATGTACCAGTCAAAGGATCTAGGCTAAATACGTTTTTTGATAGTGGTAATATTGAAACGATACGAAAATTTAGTTCTCCATTAGGTCCAGCGTCAGCATCTCGAGCAGTGAAATTGTAAACAATCATTCCAACTGAAGTTATCTCAGATACTTCTATATTTATTGGATCTTGAGACCACTGTGGTGCATTGTCATTGACATCGATTATTTCAATTTTAACAGTCACAGCACTGCTTTGAGGATTATTTGTTGCGGAGGTATCTAAAGCTCTAACTTCCAGTCTATACTCTTCTTGGATTTCTCTGTCTAATTCTCTTGCAACAACCAATGAACCAGTTCGACGATCAATTTCAAAAGTGCCAGGCAAGTGATCAGATGTCAATGGCATTAAAAGGTAAGATATTTGTCGTTCTTCTTCATTACTTATTGAGTTATCTTGTAAATAGCTGTCACAACAACCAACGGTGCCAACAACATGACCAATCTTGGCATTTTCCTTGACCTGTAAAATATTTTTTTTATAAGTTAAATTATATAAAAGAGATTTGAAAATAACATTATATTCTAGTTGAGTGTTTATTGTTACTATTGACTTACCTTGAACGATAAACTTGAACTTGTAAAAGTCGGTCTATTGTCATTTAAATCCAAAACTTCAACTTTTAATTGTCTTACTGTTTGTCTAGGAGGCAGGCCGCTATCTGTCGCTGCTACAGTTAGACGATAAATTGATCTTTCTTCATGGTCAAGAACTACAAAAATAATAAAATAAATCAATCAGTTTAAAACACTTCACTAAATGGCGAATAATAAAAACAAGAAAATAATTATTGTTTTACCTGTACTTGTTTTAATAACACCAGTATTAGAATCAATAACAAATACGCCGTAACCATCCATGTCTCTTTCGTTCAAAATAGAGTAAGTTACCGTCGCATTTATACCGTTATCTTTGTCAACAGCTTTAACTCTGGCCACTTCTGCTCCTGGTTGTTGCTCTTCTCTGACACTGACAACATCTTCTCTAGGATCAATAATTTCAGGTGAATTGTCATTGACGTCGGTAACCTTAATAACTATAGGAACTCTATTTGATCTCGGTAAACTTCCTAAATCTCTTGCCTCAGCGAAAACCGAGTAGGAAGACCTAAATTCTCTGTCCAATGCTTCTCGTGTGGTTATTATACCTGAAAACCAGATTATACAATGTTTATTTTTTTTACTTTTTTATCCTAAAATGATTCAATATCTGGACACTAGAATGCGCAATGTTTTTAATGTTTTAACCGAACGAAACGAATACAGAAAATATTCGAGCCTGAAATTATGTATTCATAAAACGAAACGCTCGCGGCAGAATGTCTATGATTATCCAGCGGACCGCTCCGTATCGGGAACCTCAAACTCGTGCTGACAGAACTGGAAAGGACGACAGCGTGATTTCACAAAATCGTCCCACCGAAAATCAGTCCTTAACCGACGTCGATATAGCTGATATTTCCGTAGATCGAGATAAAGCTGTCGAGAGATAATAAGATGTGGCAGAGGGCCTCGTAATGAGCGATTTGAAGCGGCCACTAAAAAAATATTCGTCGATATTTCTCAGCGCAGCAACATAACATATATCGTCTCACTGACGGCGGAGTAAGAAAATACCTTGCACAAGGAGAAGATATATTTATTACGAAACAAGAGTAACCGCTAAAGTTAAAGTGACGTTATTCATACTGTCTTTTATTTTTATTCACGATTCATTTGATTTGATCGATGATTTTTATTTAATTATAATTTAGTGTGATATTATCTCGATTGGGTTCTTAACATATATCATTTCATAATTTATTTGATTATATCTGAAAATAAAAGGATATCTGTCAAGGTACGAAGGCAACGAGTCGTAGATCCGGGGGACGTCTTGCATGTACACTTGTAACATATGAGCTTTAAATACCCGACGACAGTATCTTGGCTCGGTCGGAGCCGTAATAAAACATGGAAGAGAATAGCGAGGTTCCTACATCGCAATATTTTAATAATAGTTAATGGCGGGTCACGGCGCATGCGCGTGCGACGACGTTTATAACTCGAAATTGACGCGCATAAATTCATTGCCTCCTGTTGCGGTCATACTTTGAGATTTCATTTTTATTTTTCATAGATTCCTATATTTTATATTCTCAATGCATTAATATCTCAGAAATTACGATAAAATATTTTTCTGAAATCGGCAATTAACTACTAACTTATTTAATTTATACGTATAATATGCACATTATACAATATTCTAATGGTGGGTCATCCATCTGTGAAAATCAGATTTCCAGATCTGATTTCAAACTCGATTCTATAGTATACAGTTGTCACGGAGAATGATTTAGGATTATCGGCCGATAGGTATGGTAAAGTTCTGATGCACTAACTAGCGCGTAGGGTGTTGATATCCGATATTCCAAATTGAGATGAAAAGATTCCACCATTCATCAGTCAGTTAAGGAAACCAATACCCGCGCATCTTTTGTGAACACCCATATGTAGAATGGAAAAACTCAAGATACATCTAAGATCAGTACATTCAAATACACATTTGGTGATACAAAATCGCCAATAGATACGGAAAAACAAGGATTCTAATTGAATTGTTGAAAATCTATCATTTTGTTACTTCTGATGAGCAGAGAAAGCCTGCAATCAGTTAATTTTATTTCCATTTTTTTAAATTTTCGAATCAATTTGTTTATTCTCTTATATTGAGATATGAATCTTAAAAATCTATTATCGAAGGCGATATTCATGGGTATTGAAGAGCAAACACCCTCTTCACACTGCTCCCTTTTCCTTTAAATTGTCCAGGTATTAATGTGGACGTATTTACACAATCCGTTTGCTCAGTTGACGAGTCTTAAGCCACAACACACTTTGGGTTTTAGCTTTCAAAAGTGCCGGCAACGCAAACAATGCGCCGAGAGGTTGGGTACTGTACAGCGAAATAGTTCTTTGGCTAATCAAACATAAGTAAGGACCCTCGACTTGTTGGTATTACGGTATCGCATTGTCTTAACCCAGCAAATGCAACAGCATTAGCTATTTTATTTATTCCTATTGTTGTTTACTGAACAACTTGGAATACGTACATGCAACTTTGCAAATAAACACTTCTGTTATAATACAAATATGAAATTATGAAAAAACAACTCACCAGAAACTGAATTCACGATAAAACTGGTATTCGACGGAAAGAGATTATATCTCACTACAGCGTTGTCACCTAAATCTGAATCAGTAGCAGATATTTTTCCTACAAACGCTCCAGCCTTACGATTCTCTTCGACTTGGAACTCATAAGATGTTTTTGTAAAAACTGGATCATTATCATTTGCATCAATTACATTCACAATAAGACTCGCGCTGGTTGAAAGTGGTGGGATGCCGTTGTCGGTTGCAATTATAGTCATTTTATGTTTTGCTGCCGTCTCCCTATCGAGAGGTTTGGCGAGGAACACCCAGCCTGTAGCTGGTTGGACGTTAAAATATTCTTCGCTTATGTTATTTTCTGATAATATTTTATAGGTTATTCGAGCATTATTGCCAGTATCTTTGTCTATTGCTTGGATTTCTAATATCTGAAAAAGTATTTATGAATTTAGTAATGCTACTAAAACATTTATCTTGTATTTTTCCCATGTGATCTTTTACTTACTTTTGATTTTACTGCTTCAGATTCCAGTACGTTAGCACTGTATGTATCATGTTCGAAAACTGGAGCGTTATCATTCACATCTTGCACGTCAACCACTAATGTTAAATTGGCACTAAGAGGCGCAGTTCCTCCGTCCTTTGCAGCAATAATCAATGTATGCCTCAGTAGATCCTCGTAATCTAAGGGCCTGTTGAAATAAAATGTATTTTAATAGATGGTTTTTGAAATTGTCAAATTAATTACCAGATAAATAATCTCTGTGGCAATTACCTTAATAATGTAACCAATCCGTGTTGTGGATTCACAGCGAAAGTGTTAGAGGGCCCAGTGGCTGATAGCAGACTGTATGAGATTTGTCCGTTTTTTCCTTCGTCTTCGTCTGTGGCTCTGGCCGCGTAAACCACTGAGCCTATAGATGCTGACTCAGCAACTGATACCCTCACCGAAGATGTTCCGAATTCAGGAGCATTGTCGTTCACGTCTTCCAAAGTTATTTGAACCTATAAAAGAAGTGAAACTAGGATTATAATAAAGTCCTTTTAAAAAATATTTTAATTAATGGTTATAATTAAATTATTTTGTCTAAAATAATTTGGTAACTAACCTGAGTTTGATCATAGCTTGCGGGGTTCCCGTTAGCAGCTCGAACATTCAATAGATATGAAGAGGTGACCTCTCTGTCCAGTTGCGATGCTGTTCTTATAGCTCCCGTATGGGGCTCAATACTGAAGTGATGGTCGGTGTCGCCTGATACTATACTGTACCGGACCAGGTGTTTACCTAAAAAAGAAAATTATTAATTGCATTGATAAAAGATTTAACATGAGTTTCTGGTGTTGGTATAATGTACTTGAGTATAAAGTTTTTTTTTCGGGGTTCCTACATAACTAGTACTCAAATAATAATGATTTAATCTGCGTATCCGAAATGTAAACCGGTGAAATGTATCTTTCATTCTAAAACTGCATTATTTCTATCAAATTTTAATTGGCACTTCTCGTGGCGGTTTAAGCGATTCAATGTCGTCGGCCATTTTTTTCGGGTCGTCCATTTTTTGCGGTCGAGTTTTTTCGCCGGCCGTTTTGGGCAGATCGGTTGACGGTAGGAGATTGATATACTGACTTATTCACCGACGTTCTCGGCAGTCTTTGTCCCTGTAACAGGTCCCTAGCAGGCTCGTCCCCGCCCCGCGCCCCTGCCGTCACCCCGATGTCCCTTTGTCTTTCCTCTTTATACAGCCGGTGACGCGACTTCGTCTTATTTTCGGAGATTTTACGGGGCCCGCCTTTAATGCGGTGATCGGTGTTTGTTTTCGCTTTGAGATTTTTCGGTGTTCTTATATGTGTTGCTATGGTTGATTTTCGATTAATAAAATCAGGAATTTTGCGATCGCAGATATTGATGTTTTAAAGTTTAGTTAATAATACAGTAAACGTACTTTTATGTGATTGTATGTATGGAACTTTTGCTTTCGAAGGACTTTTTACTTGAATATTTTAACACTTTATCATTTTATAAATGCCACATGTACAATATTTAAGATAAAAATATTTTGTAAACTTTGGGTGCTTTCACTTAGGTACTACATGTTTCTGAAATAGCTGAATATCTTCATCTTATTTAGAGTTCAGACGTATATTTAGTATCAAGAGGAAGGGTTTGTGCTTCTTAATTGTGAGTTACAGAAGCTTTTGGATAATTATCGAGGGAGTCCAATAGAATCATCGCAATGTATTTTTTTGACTGGAGCTCATTAAAGTCAGTGGCGGTGCGGTCCGCCGTGGCTTACCTGTCCCACGTCATTACGAAAATTTATTCGCACTCGGCTCACTAAATTGAAATCATTAATGCCGCCGCCGATTATCTGGCTCACGCGCCAACACCGGCCCTCAATTAAGACTTGTAAAGATCTCCTATGTGAATTGTTACGATCTCCGATTTCAGTTAAATGAATTAATTATCTTAAACTTCGATTATCTTCGCCCTTTAAATGCCATACGGAATGAACCTGGGAAAGTGCATTTATCTAGCATCTAGCATCGCAACGATATCTTTTAAGAACTGTATCTAGGGGCGAGTCTCATCTTGCTGGAGCGGCCGCGTAGGTTAATTATATGGAGATAAATGAGACCAAAGGTTAATTTGAAATTCGATCGATAGAGAAGGATAATAAAATAAGTTCCGATAGTATTCAAAATCGTATTGTGTCTAATTGCTTAAGAATACATACCGACTGTTACATTCTTGGCGCGACATTCTTTAAAAACCTCGTGTCCTTCACGTTGCCTAAAGATATAATTACATAAGCCGAAGACGTACCATCGTCAGCGATTCAGAGCATTTAATACATAAATCGTGTAAACAATTTCAGTCCCAACTTCCAAATAACGCGGCGTAAAAAGTTTTAAAATAATTGAGGTGCGGGGGTTTCAAAAAAGAAGTCTAGAAGGGCACCGACAAAAACTGTCGTTGCGAGAGAGGTTTGTTGACCTCCATTGGATTTATTCGGCCGGTTGCCGCGCGCCCGGCTCCCGGCCGTATCCTTGGATTTCTCGGGGATTCGAATTTCAAATTTTCAGCGTAGAGCAAAAGAAAGCGTGAACCAGATCTGGATTGAACGGCGTAAAAGAATCAATCGTTGTGCGTCGATTAAATAGCACCTACTAGTTTTCAATAGATCGGCTCGCGGGTCATAAATTACGTCGACTGCGTGTGGTCTAACGGAGTGCCGCTGCGAGTCAATAATATAATTAAATCGAACTTTGATTAGAAACACACCTACTGTACCGAAGTTAACGTCTTGTGTAACTGTTTTTCGTATTTCATCTATAGTGAATCATAACTGTCCAGTAACGAACGGAAAGACGAATAGCACTTCGTAGCCGGAGTAAATTAAATTATATAGTATTAGAGCTTAATTCATTGCTCTGGGAAAAGCGAAAGGTACTTCTGACGCTATTTAAATTCCTATTGAGTAGGAAATTACTTTGTAATATGATGGTAAAACCTCAAGACAATTTTACAAGACAGAAGGTTCAAGGTATCAGAAAACTACTCGATATAAGTTTGTTTTATTATGATTGATTTTAGTTATTCGAATTATTGTTACAAATTATGATATAAAAAATAAGTATTAGTTCATGGGACGTCCCATAACCATAATTCTATCAATTAAATTAATGGATATTCAATACTAAAAGTGATAAAAGTAAAATATTTTATACGACGGGAAGTGGACGTGCAAGTTGTCCGATTTATGACATAAGTTCAAGTGAAGCACATACGTCTTAATGGTCATTAAATGATATATTTTTTTAATTAATTGATGTTTATCTCGGGGCGAATAGCTCATAAATCGGATGGGGGCGTGCGCTTGAACATTGGCCTTAAATGTTATACCGCTCTTTCTAATTAAATATGAGATCGGATGGACCGGCTTCAATGTAATTTGTAAGATTGCGTATAGCTTTGTGATATTGTGAAACAAAAGTAATTGCAACAATCAGACAGAAGTTAGTAACAGATCTACCTAATTAATTCTTTGTACTTTGGCATTTTTTTAACAGTGGTAGAGAGAAAAATGAAGACTTCTGAGTGGTGCCACTTCAACGTGTTTTTAAATCTTCTTTTGCTATCACTTCTAAAACCTAATCGCTTTACGCTTGCACCACAAAATTATACGTTAAGTTTAAATTTCAAATCGTTATTTTCCTATTGCAGAGATTTAATTTGCAATAATGTTTTTTTACAATCGCTTCGATTATTAACAATTTATTTATAACATTCAGTAATACCAACTGTAGCTGTAGTTATTTGCAATCAATGCATGCTTTATATTAGTTCACTTGTTGACTGTCTGAATGATTTACTATGACCATAGTATTTGATACAGATAAGGTTTCCGGAGAGAAACAGAATTGTCATATGTTGATAAAATTCAGAGAGTTATTGGTGAGATTTGACACCGATAGAATGATAGAAAATTCATAGGATATGGTTTAATACTAACGATCGATCTTTGAATAATTTGTAGACCCAGCGAATGTTGGAAACTAAGTCCGCTTTATTCCGAAAAGAGAATCGGCGTTAGTGCTGTTGTACTTTCTACGTTTGTTACTGGTACATTCATATATTTTAATCCAAAATACGGAACATTCTTGTTCCTGGTAATTTTTATGATACATAATTTGGTACAGTGAGACCCCTGGTCTATCTTATTTATCGTGTTCTCCAGTATCGTATAATCGACGACATATTGGTCCTCGTTTGTCGCAGTACATTATAATTTTTTTCGGAATAAGGGGGATCGAATTTAGACCCTCATATTTGATTTGAAAAGTTAAATTGGTCCACTATCTAAAACAAACGTAGTTACGGTGACAGTCGTTGATGATTTTCACGTATTGGCTTGAATTTTCATTAACTTTTCTATGTTCTAGTAACGCCTTCTATCTTAAAGATATGAAGCTGAGATAGTCCTTGAGGAGTGTGGCCCATTTTATAGTAAAAACAATACATAATGCCTGTAAAGTATGAATCTCGGGCCCGCTATCTCATAATACAATGGCGGTATAGCGGAATTCTCACAGACAAGTGCGACGCGGTCTAACGGTGGAGTTTGCAATTCAGTGATTTACAGAGCTGCTGCTTGCAACAGAATAAACGTGAAGTTGTATGAAACGACCGCCTATTACACCGTTGCATACTAAACAAAATTAATAAATATTCTTTTTACCAGTCAAAAATGATAGTGGAATACACTGGTAAATATTTTAAGACCACAGAACATAGTAGAACAATGATATTTTTAATTCAAATTGCGATAATATAATTACCTTTTGCGCTTCCATAGACTTTCGAATTCACTATAATATTAAACAGGTTACTTGTTTCTTATTGCCATAAAAATAATATCCTATCTTTAAGATCTACAGACAATTACTTGTCCAATAAGTTGACTTGTTCTATACTAATTGCATCCTATAATTATTCATAATGATGACAAATATATGAACAATGTAGTTTAAATAGTTTCACGTTCCACAGCATCGTATTGACGGACACATAGTTATTTGGCCTTCGGACGTATCCGAATAACAAACCGGGCATTATAGACGCTAATTGAATTTCGAGACGTGCATTTTAATGCAAATGACTAGAGTGGTTTTATTACCAGTTTAAGTCAATTACATCTATAATTTTTAGATCGAATTCAAATTCTTTATAGCGTTGATAACTGACAAACCGGCGGATAACTTTCGACTGATGAACTAATTAAAATTGAGGTTTAAAGTTGATTGATACGCTGTTTCATTTATTCGTTACGTTTTTTTCTACCAAATTACGTAATTGTTATGTAAGATAAAGCTTTTTTAAGTTATCAGGCGTGTTACCGAAAGTATCTTTCGATTGGCGATAACGCTGATGGAATCGACAGAAATGTGTGAAACTGACAATGACATTTGATACTTGACACGTGTGAGATATCGAATATCATTATCAGTTCTATATATTTTTGATGTTCACTACCGAATCGCTTTGTAGCGCATGTACTTTGGGTAATCCCTCAGAATTTTTATAATATAAGTGTAAAAATAATGCTGATACTTTGGTGCGATTTATTCTTGTACTGTGTAATAGAAGGAATCAAATAATAAATATTAGTAGAACAACGCACAGCTCCGAGTGAGATAGCGACTGTACTTTATCGACTTCATTTTGATTTATAAACGATGTTTCAATGAATCTATGAAATTTTAATCTAAAACTAATGTCAATACTGAAGCTTGTTAAACGATTACATTGTAACGGGAAAGCGAATTTAATATACATTTAATAAAACATTGATTTAAAGCCGCCCATGTCGAATAAAACTAAAACTTCCAGACAGATTGAAAATGACATTTTATTCTTACGAATTTTCTAAAGTATCTCATTATTCTGACGATGTTGACTACCTCGAATAGTTCCATGGAGTTCTTAAGCCGGCTATAAATGATCAGTTTTTTAATTGTACAGTTTTCAAGTCTTATACAATCTTTTGCAGATCACGGTTACCCAAAGTACCGATTGGCGTTATCGCTGATAGAATCGACAAAAATGTATCAAACTTAAAATGACATTCGATAAGTCACGCTTGTAACGTGTGAGATATCGGACGTTATTGTTAGTTCCACACATTTTTGATGATCGCTATCCAAACGCTTTGTAGTGCATGTACTCTGGATAACCCCGCAGTAACTTGTAAACAAAAGTTTACAGATTACGAGAGAAGCAGTTGTAAAACAAGGTAAATTCTCGATTCCTTTATCACACTCAATAATAAATCGCAATCCACGTGATTTGATTGTTAAATACAATACAAAGCGATGTTAAAAGAGGTGGAAGGGAAGTCATACAATGCACACATTCGTGATCTCGCCAGGACAATGGGCGATTACCTATTTGTGCCTAGACACACGGTGTGGTGCAAACTAGAAGCGACCGCGAACGTGTTACTGTTTAGCTTCTGTATAAAATTGTCATTTGTATTATCATTACCGAGTCACGAGTATCGCATTAAGGAAGAACTAAACCGATAAAATAACCTTTTATATTTGATATTCTCATTTTAGTTATCTTAATAATGGCGTTAAAAAGATTTATGGGATTAAAGATAATGTTGCTAATAATTTGGCAGTTACTTTCTGAACTCTCTTTTAATTAGATTTTCTTATGTTACTCGTATATTTCTTATTAATTTAATTGGTTTTAACACCAAGTCAAGTTAATTTACTGGAAATCGTTGACAGGGCCCTGGTAATGCTACTATGCCTGTATGCAAAAAAGGACTTTGGCGCCCCTTAAACATTTTGAATTATCTTTTTTTTAAATGGTAGATGCTTGAAATAAAGCAAAGAACTGTCTTTGGCGCCCCTAAAGGATGGCGCCCGTGTGCATTGCACACTTTGCATGTATGGTAACGGGCCTAATCGTTGATATAATGTTACTTATGCTATGATACTGAACTATTTAACGCTAAAGTTCGTTGTTTATATGTGTACTAGTGTGTCACGATTTCGATAAATTTGTTAAAGCGAAATGAAGCTGTAACGTAATTCGATTCAACGGTAGTTAGATCTACTCTAACATTAATATTTACTCTGTCTCTAAGTGACTTTCTTTGTATGTAATCTAAAACGTTTATTTGTTTGTTTACTTACGGACCTTTCTATCTATGGAATGCTATTTAATCAGTAGTAGTATACTAATGTTTTTGAACATTATTATTAAGAAATTTCTACTAGATAGTTTAATATAAAATCTTACCTCCAGCAGTAGCTTTCAAGTTGCCAACAATAGTTCCACTTCTCACGTCTTCTCTGACTCGAAAATTGTATCTCGGTTTATCAAATAATGCTGAACCGACACCAGTGGGCATCACATTGACATGAACGGTAGCACCCTGAGGCGCGGTGAGACCACCGCCATCTGTAGCTGATATTTCCAACTCAAACTTTCCATTCGACTGTATCAAAGCTGGCTTCGTGACGAATATTTCTCCAGTACTCCTGTCTATTCTGAACACGTCATTATCATTTCCGTTTATAATTCTATAAGTAACGGTTCCGAATCTTCCAGAATCAGCATCTGTCGCGGTGACTGCAACGATCGGCTCATTTGACGATATCCTGCCTTCTTTTAAAGATACGTTGTAATCCTTAACAGTGAATGCGGGAACGTTGTCGTTGATATCGAGAAGTTGGATCTTCACCATAGCGGTCGTGGACAGGCCCCCTGCGAATATATAAATAATTGGTCTCTTGATTGTTTGTGTATTGTTGTAATGTTATGTTTAATTGACAGCCGCTTGATTTATGCTGATGTCAACGCGTTTTCTCCGTGTACGAGTTTTGTGATAGCGAATTGAACCGCGAGCTTGTCCTTGCCAATAATTTAATTGATGCATATTCTTTTAATGTGATTGCGAACAAACCAGTTTCCGATGCGTTTCGAATTTATATTGTACCGTGACAGGACCGAGGAAACGGAATGGATTTAACTGATTAACGAGAATCTTTAGCGCGGAGACAAGAAAACACAAATTCTTAAAATTTATTGCCATGAAACAAGATATTATGTTTTACTTTGTCTAGATTCTCAGCTCTTTTATTTAGAGCTATATCGTATTTATCTTAAGTAAACTTTAACAACACGTTTAAGTTAACACAGAAATGTTGAATTTTGTCAGATTAAATGTTTAACCAATTTTCTTAAATAAAGACGCTTGTTTACCTATTGAGTGAAATTACCACCGAAATTTCCTTTCCCATGCAAAGGTTTGCCGACTGCCTCAGATTGGGGTGAAATAAAAAGCCGAGGTATGTAATAGTTGGACGGTTCGCGCCCCATAAATCAGCTGGTAGTAGAGACAACAGCCGACGGACGCTTTCGGAATTTATTCGACTTGCTGCGTCGTCGGCGCTTTATTTTTGAAACTCTGCATATGGATTTATAGTTTGCAATGCTTCCACCTGTCCGTATTATTTTACCATTTTCTTTTATAGACTTTTGAAAGAAATGTTTATCATTTTAACGTTTATCGTTTTTTTGTAAGATGATATACGTTTGTGTTCGCGGTTATGAATTACTACAACTTCGTAACAAAAAGTTACATGGAATATTCTAGATAATACAATTTACTGTGGTAAAAATTGACAATTTTTAAAGCGTATTTTTATAATTTCGTGACTAAGATTCCAATCGAAGTATTCTAACTTGTTTGAAAATTATTCTGACTACGATGATATCAAAATAAATCAAGTAACAAGTAACCTAGATGAGAGACGTAATGGCAATGTTGGCCACAAAGAAGGACTATTTTATATCCAACCTGTGACGCTTTATCACGTAAGGCACTTATGGCCGAATTTTCAAACGCAACTCAAATATTTAAGAGCGTCTTACATGTTAAGTCTACGCTTAAACCTCCAAATTCAACGGCAGTGTAGTTTAATGTTGACGTCAATTACGTTTGAACATTCGGTCGCAAGTCACACATCTTAAAGCAATAAGAATTGACTTACCTCTATCAGTAGCGACTACAGGAAATTCAAAATCACTATTGAGTTCATGATCTAACGGTGCGGCGACGCAGAGTTCTCCAGTGTCAACCCTCATCACAAACTGCGCTCGAAGTAACGCCTGTTCCGGAAGAGTGTAGTTGACAATCGCATTCACACCGCAATCTGGATCGATGGCTGACATCTGAAAAACAAAAGAATGATTTTAGTATAAATGTGATTAAAGGATTGTGTGGTATACGAGGCTTATTGCGATATAGAATTGTTGCTACAAACCGTTATTACTGGCAGAGTTTTTTTTATGTTTTTTTAAGAGGTTTTTTTGTCCTTTCCGGACATGACAATACTATAATAACCTCCTAATGGCTAGGGTTTACCGAACTAGCTGGCATAATCCTCAACCATAGGCATGGCAAGAGTTGGTAAGAGACAAAACTTAGGTTCATATCGACCTGGATCTGTTAATCTGCCATCCTTATTTTTAGGCGCATACTTATGCTTAGAAGTTATGAGTGAATTACTAAAGGTATTTGATATTAAAGAAGTTCAGCCAACGTGAGCAATTTTTAATACAAAACGACAATTAAAATTAAGTTGAAGAAACCAATTAAACTTGATCAAAACGTGTAAATCTAAAATTTCTATCATTAACTGCAGATATACGTAACCAAACGAGAAATTCGTAATCCTAACAAGATATCAATTCCTCGCAGACTTTCTACAGATTGCTAAACCCTTGATAAAGATCATGAATAATTAGAATCGCTTAACTCATAACGTAATAATCAAGTAGTTGTGGGGTCCTTAAGATGGCGGGTCTACACATTTCATAGGTCTATGGAATTCTATTACTCTATAGTTCCTGATTGAATGCTTAACGGTAACCGAGCAGTATTGTTCAATGTTCAAGCGGCAAAAGGTTATTTGCAATAGTCAAGTAATTTGTCTGTTACGAAGATAATTGATATAGAAATTTATTTCAAAGGTCCGAGACCTTTAGCTACGTTAGTTTAAACAATTCTAGAACTTTCTATTTCTCTTCATTATTAAAATACTAACGACTGCATAATTTGTAAAATTCTCCATCAATTGTATCTGATAATTTAAAAAAAATTAAGACAGAAGTGAACTATTAGGTATAGGTAAAATTTATTTAAATCGGATTATCATGTCCGTTATATCTGGTCTGGTCGATATTGACAGTATAAAGGTAAAAAAATATAAAATTAAATAATATCAGACTCAAGAAATTGCTATAAGAGCTGCTATAATTATTGTGTGACCATTATTAGGTCGCTTTAAAAAAAATAACCCTATCACGTCGTAGGTGTTAAGTGGTCGAAAAAACAAAGATTAGCACAACACAGTCGATAATTAGTTACAAATCATCTTTTTCTCTTTATCAAGCCTATACACTTCGAACAGTATTTTCTACTTCAACGTACACACAATAATAGTCTTTAACTATCTATTGATAACGATTAAAATAGTATGAAATTTATTGACAATCCTTGTAACCGAAGCCGGAGTTCGTACATGACAACGCATGCTGATTAATTGCTCCGGCGTCCAGTGCTAAGATAAATTGTTGTTCTTGCAAAATCAATGGAATCTCATGCGATAATCTTCCTTTAGTCTTTCGTAATAAGAATTATAATTCTTTGGTATTGTGCTGTAAGGTTAGTATTAGCCATTTACACGTAAATTCTGGTGTTGTCTTTATTCGTTTATATATATTGCTTTCATCTCATATGAAGCGACCATTATCATTGTTTCCTCGTTAATGTCAAGGCAGGAATTTAATAAGAAATATAAGTTGTGCTAGCGCTAGGGTTCAGATGTTATTGAAACTATATTTTACAACTTCTACCTTCATTTCTCTACCGATTGCAACTTCACTGTCTAATAAATTATTAATAAAGTCTACGTGTATGATTTTCAAAAACATTACTACTTTACTTACGTGAGGTCTAATGTTAATTTGCAACGTGACTTAAAATTACAATAACGCGTCAATAAAATTACGAGTTATTTGTTTTAATTTTTATAGCTATAATACCAGTTTCCTGTGCTCTCACTAACCTAACTAACTTAAATATTCAGTCTTAAAATACCACATAGTGCAATTTAAAACAAATTAACTCTAGACATGTTTATGCTTTCTCGGACACAATTTTCTATAATTACACGTAATTTTTATTAGAGAAACGTTAAAATAGTGTTCTAAATTCAAAATTCAATTTCCCTTCTTTAATTTAAAAATACAAAAGTCATTCAAGTTGTTTTTTTTATATCTTGCCTGTATTATAGTCGGCCAGTACAATCAGCTTACAAATTGACAGTTAAACTGAACAAAAAAACAAAATACGAACACATCCGATGAAACAAAACGAATGTGTTTTGTTTGGTTTATTTTGAAATGCACAAGTAGTTTGCATATAATAATGCGTAGAGGAACAATAAATCTTGTTCACGTGGTGGCAAAGTGAGCAACAAACACGACAGTGCTATCTATTAGTAACAAGTAGGTATACAAATACATGCACTAATGTGTTCTGTTTTATATTTACGTATAAACTAGCAGATTAATTTCGCTAAACAGGTTTGGGGCTGAATGTTCAAATACCACTCAATATGTAAGAGCGTCTTACATGTCAAGTCCACGATTAAACTCCATATTTAAGGCGATCTCGTTTAATTTTGACACCACTTAATTTCTAAGCGGTGCTTAAGTAACGTATTTGAGTGGGGTTTAAACTTCGGTCATTAGTTTGCGCAAACTGTGGAATATATTTGGTCTATTTTGAAATTGTTAAATTATCGATTAATTTTTGCGAAAGTTTAATTGGATGGGCGCTTTTTTTAGAATATATCTCCAAAATGGAATCAACTGATATGTAGACCGTAGTCTGGAAGAACACAACTTTTTTCGCAGAAGGAGTTGCGGGCCTCAGCTATATTGAACTAGCGACTCACCCCGGCCCCACACGGGTGCGATGCTGATAATTACACAAAAAATACGGAAAAAATGTAATTATTTACGAGATCACATTAGAAACCTAAAAAATAACAGTATGTCTGCACTATTTAATGGATTTTATTATACATATAAACCTTCCTCTTCAATAATTATATCTATTAAACAAAACCGCATCAAAATCCCATGCTTAGTTTTAAAGATATAAGCATACATATGAGGACAAAGATAGCGACTTTGTTTCATACTATGCAGTGATGATACAGAGTCTGTTAAGTCGAAGTAAACATTTTTATCTCCTACATTCCCACATGCTTCGCTAAGTCACCAAACAGATACTCCTTACGTTTCAAAATATGACGGCAAAGATATACTAGGATATAATAAAAGGCGGCGGATAATAAAGTATTTAAGTTTATATTTAAAGTTGACGCTGACTATATCTACTACTTCGGTGAAAAGATAAGAAACAGCAATGAGATTTATTGCATACTTTGAACGTTCGAGTATTTAAATCTCTTAAGAAATGTAACAGCTCTTTCACGCGTCTCATTTATGTAGTTTATCGAGACCGACAATTTTTTCATTTAAAAATCATATTGAAAAGATTAAAGGCGGTTTAATTCGAATTAAATGATTCTAAGTTGCTTTGTGTTTATTAAAACGAATGAAAAAAAACTCTTGCGCAGTTAGGATTAAAAATGTTACATGTTACTGATTTAAAATTTATAGTTAGTAGTTAGTAGTTCGAACCATGATGGGCTCCATTTTCCGTAACTCCACAACTAGCGGGTATTTTGCGTGACTTCATACATATCTTTGAATTCCTTCGCCGATATGTGCAGGCATGACGATGTTTTCCTTCACCGTAAGAGGTCAGGTAAATACGTACAAATGAAAATCGTATAACATATTGGTAAAAGGCGGGATTCGAACTCGGGACCAGCATTATCTTATTTTGTATCTTTGATAAAAGTAGACAATAAAAAAATAAAACTACAAATGTCAGCGACTAGCCAGTTCAAAATCCAAGAAATTTATATTCAAGAACCGCATTCAAGTCTTGTCTCATCTAAATAAAACAGATGCCTTGTTTACTCGATACAAAAACGTATAAATAAATGATTTGTAACAAAAATAATAAGGAATCCCGAACAGTTCGGTTCACTTCGGCTGTAGTAAAGGGACATTGTAATTCAAAGTGATTGGCACACAATAATGGAATCAAACATAAGCCATTTAAAAATTGTCGGCGTTAAAAGGAAAAAGGTATGGACAGTAGTCGAGGGAGCAAATAAAATTGTTGGAGGACAATACCAGCGTTGGCCTCGGAAGGATTTGTACCCATTAGTTATATTCTAAATATAGATTATGCAAAATATACTTTATCCCATGATGGTACAGTTTACATTTCTAAACATATTACTATTTAATTAATTAAAAATCAAAATTTGTAACCTTTATTTCCTTCTAGAATATACAACCTCTCAGTTCAATCATCGATAAAATGTGACACAAAACAAAATAGTGTTGATTTTAATCAAAACCATTTTGAAGATTTACAAAATCTATCACCACTGAAATCCAAAACAATTAATGAATCCATATCAATCTAGATAAAGTACTATTATAATATCTAATTCATATTAATGTTAACTTTTTATATCACATGGTATGAAATAGTAGAATTGAGACGTACCAAGAATAAGTCGAAGTAATTTGAAGAACCATTAACCAGTTTAAATTATAAAAACTAGAACTGAACCAGGCATAGTTAAGGACATCGTTAGGAAGGTTTATACGGACAGTTTTTGTATATCTATGATCCCCTTGTTTAACACTTGCTTCATTTAATTGGATGTCTCACTTCATACGTGCGTCTATGATAGAAGTTCTCTTTAGTTAGTTTTTGCGATTTTTTTGATTCTTATAACTATGGAACTAACTCGTATTTATTTAAACTACTTCTCAGTAATCAATCAATCAGAGTTAAAAGTATTTTCATTATTTTGTTCTTTCTTTCTCACAAACAAGTAATCTATATCTATACTAATATTATAAAGATAAAAACTTTAAATGTATTGAAATAACTCAAGAAATCTTGTGCCGTTTCCAAAAATTCTTTCACCATTAGAAAGCTATAATATCTCCGAGTGACATAAGTAAGCTATATATTTTTAATTCCAC
>QDHC01007041.1:910258-927327 GCA_013186455.1 Papilio dardanus tibullus
TACATACAACCTCTGCATACCCACACAAATTGCGACAATTCTCTGCTAAGTGATGTGCCGACAGATGTCAGCAGCGTCGTGAACGCATTTGCGGAAGGGACATCCGACACCTTCTGGTGTGTAAATACTCTGTGGTGCTGTGTGAGTGAGACCGTCAAATTGTCAGCATCGCCGATTTATTAATTGTGCTAACTCTATGTACGATTGTGAAGTCAACTTATAATTTACATTTCATTTGTCTTATAACATTAAACGCTTTATAATTATTAAAAACTAACCTCTCAATGAAAGCCACGGTTACAATTTAATTTTACCTATTGTCCTTCTGAACAGTTACTTCTGTGACTCGCCAGTATTTCTAGTTGGATGATGTTTTTATTGACTAAGTTCACAATCTCACGGTGACATGTGACACCGGTGTGCCCTGTGGTAAATTGTGTACACACCCTGCGGTCAGGTAATGCCAACGAAATAAAGCCTGTGCGCGCTTTTACAATAATGAGGTTAGGGCTGATCCATTTTTTTGAGGTTGTGGTGCAAGTGATTTTCGCTTTTGCTTGTGAATATAAATTAAAAAAAAAACAATTAAAATTTTCAAATTATTCCATAAAATACTATGACAATAAACATAAAGGTATCAAGGGATAAAGAACAACAATCTGTAGAGCAATTTATATAATTTAAAATAATAAAATATAACTAAAGACCCACGAGACATTCAGATCTTAATGAAGGCAACGAATTCTTTAAAATGCCGGAGAAATTATAAACCTTAATTCTATTACACAAGACTACATTTCCTTTGGCATGTTGATAGTACCACTTAGAGGGTATAATTCTTCGATTCGTCGTACACATTTAGTGAGATCGAATTTCTTTTAATTTATAAAGACGCGTTGACGAGGAACCAGACCGACGGCGTGGCGATACTTCTCACTTCGTCAATATACGTCATATTGTATCAAGTGAGGGGAAATATGATACTGATATTTGGTGTTATTTTTTATACTAATCTATTAGAAGCCATAGAACTATGAAAACTTAAAGCTTCTGTATCCTTCGAGTGACATTTGGGTATTACAAGGAGAACTGAATCGAATTTTAAAATGCATAAACCTAGTATAGAGATGATCAATTCATGATAACCATTTAGTAGCTATGTTAGACGGCTAGAGCAAATTCTGGGTTCAATTTTGCTACGGAATCAGGTATGTCATGTTACAATTCGCTCTGGTTCCGGTTCGCTTTCGCCACAGCAACATGTATTTAAATTACAAGATGTTTAGATGGCGTAAGTACAGTGAATACCGCTGCGATCATCACGTCGCAGAGTCCGTTTGGATCGTAGAAAGAGAAAGGTATAGAAGGCAATAGCGTATACGATAGAGGGCCAAAAAATGCTTTAGACTACGTCATAGGTATGTTGTGTGTGGACCACAGTACAGTTTTAAACCAATAATATCATGTCTTATGCCTTTGCCTGGGAAATACGCTTGGAGCACCATAATCCTATATGATACGTCACATTTGCTTGGGTCCATTAGGTTTTGGGACCCAAACAAACAAAATCGCATACGAAGAAAGGGACCAAAGATCTACGAGTATGTCACTGTCTTTGTCACGTTATGTTTATTTAGAATAAATGTGTCTCAGTCGCTTTCAATATGACATATCTGGTTCTATTATCTATGGTTTGAATGTTACAAGGGTAATTAGAGTTAAATACGATATTCAATTATTTCAAATGCAATTCTCCTGGCTCATTACAATAACGTTTGTAGTTTGCGGCATACAATCCGGTGGCTTCGGGGCGTTAGTTGTATTACCACGTAATGAATTTCAAAAAGTGTTGAAGCCCACACCCGGCCGCTAATTGATGCAAGCCGCTCATTATTATCTAAAATTAAGATGGTGGTTCAAGTTATAAGAGATTGTGACAAGAATATTTTATAGAACTCTAATTTTATTATAATATCTGATTAATCTGTCAATACATAAGCTTAAACAAACCTGCTGAGTATTTCACTTACTCTGCCTTTTCAATCTACATAAAATATATCCCAGACACATATCTAATTTTGGAGGGAAAACAAATATTATTAATTATGCACCTCTCTTAAAATAAGGCTGTGGATTACAATTTCCCTTATCATCATTACTAATAGAAAATAGGTTTAGTCTTTAAAGATCCGAGTCTTAGAAGACTCAAACTAAGTCTTCTAACTCCGCTGTCTTCTGTGATCTGAGTCAAACATTCATGCTTGGTGTAACATGCAGTGTGGGAGCGGGACAAACGACGGGCGAGGTTATGAATGTGTGAGAGTTGGGTAACTATTAAATTGAAATTTAGTATGACCTTTGAGCCCGCCGCCTCGACGTCGAGATTCATAAAGATTTTAGAAAGAAAATTGGACGTTATGTTTGTGAGTGGCGCGCTTGGAGCCAGCCTAATGGCGGTTCGATAACTCCTGTAGTTTCGTATGTTGTAATATATGTACTATGTTATTTGTTAGTTCGTATGTGAGATAATAAGCGGGCGGTCGATTCAAACTAGGGAAAATTGAAAACTTAATGGACCCAATACTTTTAGGTACATAACATTTTATCTTTACTATATTATCATAGATATAATCTAAGCTTACACAAGATAATTATCAACTAATAAATATAGATTTATTGGTGTTTAAATTTAAATTTAATTTATAATAATTGATATGGATAAAAGGTGGTTTTTTGTCTTCGAGCTTACCTTAATTGTAAAGTCAACTATTTTGCCGAAAAAATTGCTAATCGGAACCAATTAAATTAAAATTTAAACACATAAAATTTAGTATTACGAAAATTATTGTATATTGAAACGAATTCCAGTACTTGAAATATGATTTAATGCTCCTTTCAATTTGATTTATTTATTGATTTTATAATACACTCGCTTTTGTTGATGTATCTGAGAACGGTTGTGCAAAATATAATTATTAAGCTTTTTAATTACGCTTTAATTATAGTAAATCTAGTTTTAAATGCATTTTTTTATATTATAAAGTGCAAACGAGCAAGCGGCCACCATGATTCACTGAAATAGCGAAGCGACCGCTGCCCATATTCAATTGCAATTGCAGATGCGTTGCCTACCCTTAATCTACGGAGGAGGAGACGCACAGCAAGAGGATAATTCCTCTTCCTATACGTCCCCCCCGCCAAATCCACTTCCCCTTCCTATCATTTCCTTATGAGAGAATGATAGGAAGGGAAAGTGGACTAAAATTAGGCCTCCGGCACCACACTCACCCCACGAAACACGGAATTTACTTAGTGTTACTTAGTGTTATATATCTAGCTATTGCTCGCGACTTCACGCGGAAATATATAGCCTATGTTACTCGTTGAAAACGTAGCTTTCTAACGATGAATGAATTTTTGAAATCTGCCAAGTAGTTTTTGAGTTATTTCAATAAATATAAATACAAAACATTCCTCTTATAATATTAGTATAGATTTAACAGACTTATATTATTGGTCACAATGCTTGCTAAACGATAGAGAGTTTTTTAATTGAATTATTTCGACTGTTTTTTTTTAATAACGAATTTAAGCTCTTATTAATTTATAATGTATATACTGTCAAATAAATTAATAATCGAATAATATAAAACAGTGGGTGTTTTGTTCGATATTAAATAAAAGAATTAATATTATAAAAGTTCAATGAGCTACGCTAATTATGAATTCAAATTGATTAAATATATTATTAAAATCAATATGTACATGTTAATAAGATGTCAAATGTGATTTATTTTTTTTATACGTAAAAGGATTTTAATAAATCAATGTTAACTGGTTATTAATTATTTTAAAACTATACTTTATATTAAAATGTCTCATCTAAATTAAAAAAAATATGAATAAGCTCAATAAGAATAACTAGTTCTGTGAAACACAGAACAAATTAATTTTAAGGAATGCGAAGGAAGTATCTTGTCTGCACATATCGGCGAAGAAATTTAAAGATATGTCTGATGTCACGCAAAATACGCGCTAGTCCTTGAGTTACAGAAAATGAAGCCCATTAGGGTCAAACTACACAAGAAATAATTATTTATTTTTAGAAGTATCAAGTTTTAATTTCAACATTGTCTAAATAATTTTGGCTAAGTATTAACTGTAAGTAAATTGATACATAATTTATTTAAACTATTTGAACATAGTTCAATCACATCAAGAACGAAGAAGATGAATTGGTTCTCAATTCACTTCCTTACAAAATCCAAGTTAAAAGTAAACTATGCTATCAAACGAAACATAAAGACGTAAAAGACAGTTCAATACTATGAAATAATAGAATATTCATGAAACAGTAAACACATTTACCGAACATTAAAAAACAAAAGAATACCAAACGCCAATCAATGATCGAAAATAAGAAATCAATCGCTTTAAGAATACGACAGCGTCCACGTCTAGCTTGAGACTTAACAAATATATTCCAGACTTTTATTTTGCAGCGCTTAACAATATGTTAATAGATGCTGAACGCTGAGGAGCACATGCCAATTTAGAATTGACTTCGTCTAGGCGTTAAGCACGAAAGCATTAAAATAGCAATGTATTTGTATTATTTATACAAAAGTATTTAAGATGTAAAAAGGAAAAATAACAATTCATTGTACCTCTTAAAATCCACAAAGATCCTTTTATCTGTGTAGGTCTATGTTTCTCTTTTGTTTTCAACTCTACAAATACAAAAACAAAGAATTTTAATCTATAAAAATAAAGACAGTAAAAAAAGCGAATCAATATTAATGTCGCATTATTTAACAGGTTTCTGACTTAACTGTGAACTGGGATTAAACATACCGACGGATCGACGGCCGAATTTCAACATAAATGTCAATGATTAGCAACACCCACGTATCCGTCACTGACATAGCTGACAGATTCAAATTGCGTCCACAAAAAAAAAGTAGATTAAAATATTAAGCATTATCGCCTAAAGTATTGAGTGTTAAGAAATAATGTTTATTTAAAGACTAATTGAATTAACACTTTCAAGCATTTCAAATGAGAACAACACTGAGGCTCCGCTCTGGTCGTCCAACGGCGAGTTTTAGATATCTAATGGGAAATCCTTGATGTCTAATTGCGAGATATGCAAGAAACCGGAAGATATCCAACACTTGCTGTTGGAGTGTGACAGAAACAGGCGGGAGCGCGTGTTGTTTTTCCGTGAGCTGAAGCTCAAACCAGCTGATGTTGGAATCATACAATCAATTTTAGCTGATCCAACATCAGAGGCGGCGGTACGATTTTACAAGCTTGTTTTTTAGAACCTGGTCAATAAAGTTACTATGGTAGTGACATGTACTGAAAGGACCAAACTCCTCAAAAAAAAAGCATTTCAAATATCATTTTGTAGTTATATGTCGTTTTTAATTCTGCTTTTTCTCGTTATATTATTTTTAAGCTACGTCTACAAAATAATTAATAGATGTTCTATATAATGCATGTTAAATGAATTAATTGTAATGATAATTTTATTCACTTATTACGGATATTACCTTTTTTTCTTTATTTACCGTAAACATTACAATTTCCCTTACATTAAATTAGTTCAGCTTCAAGTCTCAATATTCATTAGTCGTACTACAAGTATAATAATTATACTATCAATTTAAATCTAACTTAATTATAATTATTTGGTTACACTATAAAAAACATTTAAGGCTTAATGTGTGGATATCCGGATTTCTAATAATTTAAACACCGCATCAAACAACTATTAATTACAGAGCTTCGGGATAAGATAGTTTTTAACCGACTTAAATAAGGAGGTTATCAATTCGTTTTATTTGATTATAATCCTATTCAAAGCAATAATCATTTGATTTCCATCGGATATCGCACTTGTCGTATTACATAGTATATATCAAGGTTTCTCAAAGTGAGACGCGGTCGCCGCACTCGACCTCCTGGTCGATCATGAGCGAATAGGGGTTGTTTTTTTTTATATTATAAAGTGGCAAACGTGCAAGCGGCCACCTGGATTCGCTGAAATAGCAAAGCGACCGCTGCCAATGGACATGTGAAATTTAAGATGCGTTGTCTACCCATAATCTATGGAAGAGGAGACTTACAGGAAGAGGATAATTCATCCACCGCCAACTTCCCTTCTCATCATATCTTTATAAGAAAAGAATAGGAAGGGAAAGTGAACTAAAATTAGGTATTGCAGATGTCCATGGGCGTAGTGTGTCAGTGTTCCCGCTGCACGTTTGCCCCCTTTTCTTATAAAAAAAAGCTACCGGCAGCACACTCATGAGCTTTAGTTCGAAGAGCGTACGTTTGGGAACCACTGGTATACAGTGAGCCATTAGTGCTATCTCATTATTCAGTACTAGACATAAATCGCGTTAATGCTCCCATATCTTACAAATCTCAGGGTAGCTGCTTAATTAGAATGAGCTTGCCGCACTCGCCGGCGTCGCGTCGCTTCAACGAAATATTTGATCAAATGGATATGGTAATTATTAAGGAGTGTATTTGAATAGTAAACACTTTATTGAAAAATTAACACTTGATTATTTAGTTCTATTTGAAATGTCGTTTAGCATATCAACCTTTACATTTTTTTGCTAGGACAATTAGAAATGCATCACTACATAGTATCAAACAAGGTCGCTTTCCTCTGTCCCTATGTATGCTTATATCTTTAAAGCTACCCAACGGATTTTGATGCGGTTTTTTTTAATAGATAGAGTGATTGAAGAGGAAGGTATGTATAACTATCGACTGTGCGAAGCCGGGGCGGGTCGCTAGTCAATGAATAAGATAAAGAAATACTAATAAAAGCAATTTTTCTGCACATTTTAGTAATTCGTTGCAAGAATGTTGCTTTGAAAGACAGACGGCTTATAAATAATTTATGTTGTATAGCACGTATCCTCTGCCGGTGCCCTCCGCCCCCCGTAGGACCCCCGCGGACCTCCTAGGGACCCCCTGCCGTATACAATGATGCATTATAGTGCGGATGAAAGACTGGCCATTGAATGCGGTAAATTTCCTACATACAACTTCATACAAGCTCTAAGTAACAGAGTATGGGAGCTTACTTGAAAATGTAGCATGTTTTTGTTTTTAACAAGTTGCTATACGCAAGGGGTTTAATATGCCCTTCGAAATTATTTGTATACTAGCTGTTTTGCGCGACTTCGTCTGCGTGGAATTAAATAATATATCCTATCCTACTCGGGGAAAATGTAGCTTTCTAATGGTGAAATAATTTTTGAAATCGGCCCTGTAGTTCTTGAGTTATTTCAATACAAACAAAAATACAAAGTTTCTCTCTTTATAATATTAGTGCAGATATAGATTTATTGATAATTAATGATGAAAAAAATGGTACGTTATTTTGTTGGCAATGGTTTGAAAAGAGATGCTATAGTAGTCATTACAGTCATTAAAAATACTATTTCTACGTGTATCAGCTACACAAATGGCAGATTAAATGAAATAAGTATTTGTTAAATGGTCCCATCTTCATTAAACAGCTTGTTTACAATTAACAAGGGCCTGTTCATGACAAGAGAACCACTTAGCCGTAATGTAACTAATTATACACCGCCCACTTAGCGAAGTTTATACTGACCGTACTTGACGATGACAAACCACTTCTTGCAGCATTATAAATATTTTTTGCGATGTTTAGACAACTTGAATTATATTTGCAATTGAATTAATATGAATAAATGTACATTTTATATAAAAGGTACAGTTGATATATTATTTATTAAGAGGTACAGTCGAAAAGAAAAGCTTTCAAAATCTCATTATTACTTTATTTATTATTGAGCGTCGGTGGCTCAGGGATTTAGCTCTTGACTTGTAAACTGCAGATCCCGAGTTCGAATCCCGCCATGTACCAATGTGTTTTTCGATTTTCGAATGTAATTTTTACCCGACGCTCTTGGGTGAAGGAAAACATCGTGATGCAACCTGCACACATCGGCGAAGAAATTCAATGATATGAGTATTCATGCAAAATACGCGCTAGTCGTGGAGTTGCGGAAAATGGAGCCTATCATGGGTCGAAACCTTTAACCTTTTTTTTACTTAATTTATTTATTTTTAAACTTTAGCACTATCTTAGTAAAAGGAGGACTGAATGCCGAGTGGCATTCTCTAACAGTCATCCTATATCTTTGTGAAATAAGCTTAGCAATTTCTTTATGGTCGCTAATATTTGAAAACACAAACAAGTTTTCTATAATTCTTTTAAAAAAATATTATATTTTGTATCCATGAGTTTTGCTGTTGAGACGATACAAATATATATTAACTTTTAAGTCTACTTCTTATTTCCTTTAAATAACCTGATTAGTAACCATTTTCATACTACTTAAGGCAGTAGAAACTTGCAGTATACATAAATTGTACTGTTATATAACTTATGTATAACTCTATAAACATAACTCTTACCGCCAAGTTTCCCTTCCCTACCGCGATCACTAAATAATCAATTACATTGCACGTTCTATTTCTCCAACACTTTCACAGTTGCAAGCCGACATTAGTAATAACTTTAAGGTGCGTAGGGATCTAGAGATTTGAAATCGTTGAGTTGTTTTCTATTGGAGAAACTGTTATAAAGATTTATTATCTCCGCTACGTAATATTAATATAGATTAATATATATAATTCGTGTATAAGTTAAATTTCAGTTTATATTTATAAGAATTATTAATTCCAATTTATTTTCACAATTTGGAAACAAAATTCACGTCTTAATTAAAGTTTGCAATAAAAAACTATAATAGCCAGCAAAGGAATATTTTTATGGAAAATTGTTTTTATGGTTTGAAAAGTAAAAGAATGGCACATGAATTGGTATACTGACAACTGTTTCCTACAATATTAAGTTACATATAAAAAGCTACTAAACAATTTTAATCAGATTAATATTTAATATCGTAAAAGTACATGTAAAACGATATTTGTATCCGCGATATTAGATAACGAATAACTGTTAATAAAAGCTAAGAATAATAAAATATTTTAAATTAAATGCTATCGTGTTACGCACGGGACTGTACATTCAGTCAGGCCGCGGGCGACGGGCGGTGCGAAGCTGCTACTGTCCGAATGTAGGACAACACTGGCCAATAAAATATCGATATTACATCGATATCGAGTTATCGATGTTTTAAATATGTCGATAACTCGATTTAAATCGATATAATTGGACAATTTGAATTTATATTACTTTTTTTATATTACAAAGTGGCAAACGAGCAAGCGATCAACTAGATTCGCTGAAAAGCTGTTCAACTTCGTTTTTTTTAGGTTATTTTTACCTTATTTACGAAAGTCAATCTGTCTTTGGCACTTCGATATTTTGGATTCGTTCAAATATAATAGTAAAAAAATAATAAGAAGAAAGTATATAGCTTTTAGCTTTAAGAACTAACTTGGTTTAAAAGCACGAAATAACAGTATGAGTAATTTTTATCAAGCATTTAATAAGCAAATGGAAACAACTAGTAACGAATGCTTATAATTACAATTTCGATTCAAAACTTGACTATGCTGTAGTAAATGGTACACACTATAGAAATCTTGATATCGGAATACGATCTAACAGTTAACTGATAAATACCTAATAATATCTAAACAAATGAATGTTGCATACACTATAAATACCCTGTCAGAATAAACGATCTGTCCTACATACGCCCGCGCAGCCCTAGGAACTCGGTCGCTAGCAGACATTGATTATAAATAAATGGACTAGACATAAATAATTATACCACTTTTTTCAGAGGCAAAGTAAAATGGACCAACAAAGATGTGCAAGAAACTAGCAGAGAAGCATCCATGTATTAAATTTATTGTTCGTCTTTATTTGACACAAGGAAGTGTAAGCGTTTGAAAGGTCTTGTCATTTAAATGTCTAAGGCAGCCCTAAGCTAGTAGAGCTTAGCTTGTACTCTGTCAGAAGTCTAGAATAAATTGATAATTAATTATGGTAATTCATCGTTTAACAATATTCTATTGCAAATTATCAATTTGAAATTGTTTAAATACTATCAGGCGTTAAAAATCTCGCTTATTTTTTATTACTAGTTGTTGTGCGCGACTTCGTCCGCATGAAATTAAATTATATAGCCTATGTTACTCGGGTATAATGTAGCTTTCTAATGGTGAAAGAATTGTTGAAATCGGCCCAGTAGTTCTTGAGTTATTTCAATACAAACAAAAATACAAAGTTTCTCACCTTATAATATTAGTATAGATTATTTCTCACTATGTAGGTACCAATCTGGTGATGCACTGGCACTGGCTTATCCTTGAATTTTGGGACACGCTGCATAGGCTTTATAGGAAATAAGTGATTATGTTTCTACCTATATACGCCAATTAACCACGCATCCAGACCTTTGATTCTGGGGGGACAAACATTGAAACAACCATGTCAACTGTGTAAAATAGCTGAAATCACTATACTGTAGACAGATTTCGGGGGTAGAAATAAATACCAACTATCCCTCCCCCTGAATGCGTGCTTGACTCCAATTTAAAATATCCTACGTGGTATTTTAAACACAGAAGAAAAAGAACTTCAAAAACTTAATATTTTTAGCCATAAATACATTTTATCGAAATCTTAGAAAGAAAAACTAGTAGCAATTTATTTGTAGCAAGTTTCATCGTAGTAATGTTAATGTAACATTTTAATGGTCGCGTGTGAGATAATATCTTCGATACGCCAAATGGAAGCAATTTTATAATTGACATGTAATAAATGTTAAATTACATCACAGTTAACTATAAAGGCGGTAATAGTAAAAGTCATGTAATGTGAAGCTAAGGAAATCGCTTGAATTATGCATATTTAATATAATTAAAAGTTTATTATAATTTCCTTTTAAAACCGGTGAACTCAGAGGTATAAAGTTTATTACTTGTAGTTTGCCTCTTCCTTATTGATTTAGAAATAAAAGCAAAATAAGTAAAGCCGGTAGCGGTAACTTTATTCTTATTTGTTTTATATAGGGGATTTAACACTTTGAGTCCGGCGCCGAATTTGCTGTCCTTTTCGTTCAGCCGGCAGCCGGCGAGCAATACAATGTAGTATGCTATCGCATACTTAAAAGAGATTATTTTAGTACGAATGAGATAAAGAATTCTTCTTTGTCACGCGCCAGCAAAACGAAAATTATAGTGACGGTCGCCAGGGACCGGTGTCGTGTCCAACGTGTTAATTATCACCTAAAAATCATTTAATCGACCACAAATAGTATGATTATTGTCTAATCCAATTTAGTTAATTTTCTAGGTAATTATTGTTAACATAATTAACCGTTTTTCTTCGACATTTCCATTCCGTTCGTGTTTCCAAAGCTAGCGAATTCCTACCACATTCCTGACAATGCTTCGTTCGTATAAATCGGATTTACCAAACGAAAAACCAGTTCGTTGACGACTTCATTTCAAACGTTCTTACAAAGTCAAATACTTTACATAGAAACAAGGTGAAATTGAAAATTTAAAACATGCCAGATAAGGTAAGACTAAATCGAGCTATGGTGAGCAACAAGATCCACATACTGAATAATATTTCAACAAAAACATAAAATATACTATTGGAAAACCAGTTTTTGTTGTGTGATGACATTTTTATAGAAGTTATAAAAACAATGTATTGAAAAAACCAGAAGACTTCTTGGGACAAAAAGATAACAAAGTGATGAAAAATTGAGTTTGTAAAGTTAATATTAAGAATCGTTTTTTTCATTATTACGCTTGTTTAGTAACTAAATGAAAACCAAAAATCACTTGCATCGCATAAAGTTGTAATCAAAATAAAGAATAGTAAAGAAACCAAAAATAATAAAGCCAAAGAACTTCGAATAGCTTCATCTTAGATTTGTTATCCATAATATTGAGATAACTTCTATCTACTAACAAGCAACCGATTCAACTTCCTAAGTGACGTTTGGGAAGTCAAAATAAATCCGATAGAGGCTAGAGAAGCCAGAGCCCTTCAAAACGTACCGACGTAACCTGAACACTGTCTTGCTGAATTAAATACCCAGATCACGTCCACATTATTTAGACAGGGCAAAAAAGGCCTCCGTTCGGATCATTAGTGACCGAAACGAGTCCTGGTGGACAGATGTCTTATTCAACGGCATATAAATAAGATGCGCTCTAGTGAAATATTAGATGCAAACTAACAAGAGGGAAAAATGTCGCGCCGCATTTACATATAAATATGGCGATACATGTGCATGTGAAGAGAGTTGGCACAATTTTTAATATAAGGTATTGAATGCCGATAGCTTTACAGAAAAGTGTAGACGTTTCGGTGTTTTCTATAAAAAAATGACAATAAAATTACATTTAACTACGAGTAGGTACTCGTATGTGAATAGTCACACAGAAGACCGGCGTGAAATGGAAGCAATTCCGTGTTTTGTCTGATGAGTGTAGTGCTGCAGGCCAATTTGAATCCACTTTCAATTCCTATCCTTTTTCTATAAGGAAATGATGGGAAGAGGAAGTGGATCTTCCGGGGGAGGGGACGCAAGGGAATTAACCTCTTGCTATGGGTCTACTCCTCCGAAGAATAAGAGTAGGCCACGCATCTTCAATTGTAGATGTCTATAGGCAGCGGTGGCTTCGCTATTTCAGCGAGTTTTGGTGACCGCTAGCTCGCTTGCCACTTTATGATATAAAAATAATCGAAGACCTTGGTTAGACCATTATTTAGTCATAGATTGATTTAAAATTTCAATGATGTCCTTCATATTAAGGAACCTAATAACGCAATGAGAGGATAATTATATTACATGCTATTAGGACCTAAATAGTTATAATTATATTGATTATGTTTAGGTATTTGTTTTTATAATATCAACAGTCCTTGCTTTATTATTATTTACTCGTGTGCAACTTCTTCCGCGTGAAATTACAAAATCTAACCAAAGCTGCTTACTTACTTTTAGGCAGCGTAAGCCAATAAATGGAAAAAAACAATGAAATTTTGCAACAGGGTCTAGAAATGCGCTTTTTATTCATATTTCCTAAAATTTACTAAAAATAAATTATAGTCTATGTTCTTCATAAAGAACGTAGCTCTCTAATATTGAAAGAATTATTGAAATCGATTGAGTATATTTTGAGTTAATTCAATATATACAAAAATACAAAAAATGTAAAATACGAGTACAAAGTTTCTCTCTTTATAATATTAGTACAGAGTATAGATTAGAACAAAGTATGGACTGAATTTAAATTAGGTACTAAAGTAAAAAAAAGTCTGCCAGAATGTATTCTGGGACGAGATTCAACATTGTAGAAGAATTCCATCTTAAAAAGCCTTTACTGCTTTCAAACTGAAACTAGAATGTTTTACATATAAAGGACAATTTCAAAGTTAACAACTCGTAACCAGAAAGCAGTCGAGTATTTTGTTACTTTGTAAAAAATTTATAGATTGCTCTTTGGCTTTTTTTAGTTCTATATTGGACACAAATTTTATGAAATTACTATCGGTCGCCCGCGACTTCGTCCACGTGAAACCTTTACAAAATAAATTTGATAAAGTAATAGAAACCCCTATGCAAAATTTTGTCTATGCAAAGTTTAGACTCCGATTTCGGAACTTTAGGGGTGGATTTTCCTAAAATTCTTTCTTAGTACACACCTACGTAGTAACAGTAACCTCTACTCAAAATTTCAAGTCTCTAGACCCAGTAGTTTTGGCAGTGCATTGGTTTTAAGATTTCCGTCTACTCTTTTATATAATACTAGCTGTTGTGCGCGATGTCGTCTACGTGAAATTAAATAATATAGCATATGTTACTCAGGGATAATGTAGCTTTATAATAGTGAAAGAATTTTTGAAATCGGCCCAGTAGTTCTTGAGTTATTTCAATACAAACAAAAATACAAATATTCAAAAATACAAAGTTTCTCTCGTTATAATATTGTAGTATAGATATAGATAGATTTGTGTTCTTACATACATTTAAATATAAATTAGTTTTAAGTAACAACTTGAAACAGTTACTTTTAAATCTAATAATCATTTTACAAAATGCTTGCAAAATATAATTTCCAAGCGTAGAAACGTTCTGAAAATCGCACTTTAGTCTATCAAACGTTAGGTCATCTTAGAGGCCTCGCGTGTCTCGACGTAGCGGGTTTGTAATCAAACTGTTAAATCGCAATTGTACCAACGAACCTTAAGCGTGTTGCCATCAAATAAATCAATGCTCGCCATAAACTTACCATATTCTACATGTACAAATGTTTGCAGAAACGATCTCTGTCCCGTGGAAAGTTTTAATGCTTAATGTCTTCCATTTATCATAACATTCTTGTAATTAAATAGCAAAAGTAAGGATTTGGCTTGAATTTTACATAATTATTAAGTTATTACAAATAGAAAAATTTAACTTGCTACTTCATCTTATGCTTTTCCCTACTGGACAATATTATAAAGAGAGAAACTTTGTATTTTTGTATCTATTGAAATAACTCAAAAACTACTGGACCGATTTCAAAAATTTCACAATTAGAAAGCTACATTATCCCCGAGTAACATAGTCTATATAATTCCACACGGACGAGGTCGCGCACAACAGCTAGTATCCTATACTTTCCTAAATTATTGTGAGCAGAGACTTTTAAAAAAAGAAGTGCCAGATATTAAGACACTAGAGATGTTTTCTGAACAAAAATTGATATTTCTTTTTTAACAATTTCCCAATCATCGGCTATTATGTTACAATATTTTAGGTTCGGAAACAAATGCCGGCTTTCGTTAGTCTTACCTAAAATCTGTACATATACGGTATCCCGCAGCTACATTTAACCAGAAATAACACGTACATTCTCATAGCGCGATCGTGACGAAGTGATCCCAGTGGAGCCGTCGGCGTTGGAGGTGAAGTAATTAATACTCATTTAGTTTCGTAGCAACAAGCTTAGCTATAAACTTCCTTGAGTTTCGTTTTAAATAGTCATCGTGTAACCCTATGGCTACATTACACCGATGTAAGGCAATAATAAGCCTTACGCTGTAGCGAACTCTCCGTTTATATCTCGAACTCTGTCTAATGAAGCCCCAGTGTAATAATATTAATCGTTGTCCATTATTCTATGGCGTAGAAAGCGGCCCTCGGACGTTGACGGCGTTAATGACGATGCAGTTCCTCAGAATAATTACAATGGAATAAGTACATACAATTTAGGGGGACTTTAAATTAGGTCGGATTCGACAGGATGTCATTCTTCCCATATTAATTTAAGTGTTACTTTTTAATTTAGTATACATAATAATTAAGTTTATTACCACAAATTAAGTTACAGTAAAATTGGTCGTTCTGTGAGAAAAGAAAAAGTTTGTTATTCCACGGTCAAACGTGAACTAATGTATTGTTCAGTATAGAGAGAAAAATTCCTTGCATTGACCAATATTTATAAATCTTCACCATAAACAAAGAAGATCTTGGCTCGATTCACTAAGTAATGTTTGTGTAAGAAACTGTTGTACTTAGTTTTAAATATCGGTGCCCACGACACAGGCATCGAACCTAATTTGTATTGTGTTTAAATTTGTGCGTGTGTGTGTCTTATACGATTTTGTCATAGAACATAACTTAAATTTTTGTATTCTTTTTTATACTTTTTCTGTGTATTTTTTTTGTTCTAATATTTAAACTTATCTCGTGAGTGTTGTGTACTCCTGTAATCTGTCTGTTTTTCTATTATTTGTATAGTGTCTACTCTGGCAAAGTTTGTAAAAAATTCAATTAGTGTACCATAATAAATAAATATAGTCAAACCTGGACAAGCGGGACCTCGATAAGCGAGAATCGTACTATGGTCGTGTCGAGCTATTTCCATATGCGAGAAACTCGAATACAGTCCCTCGGACTCTCATTTATCCATGTTCTACTGTATTTCACTTTTCATTTAATATAAAAACATACAATAATTATTCTGATCACTCATTATAGTCCATAAGGTCGAGGAGAGATGGATAAATAATATTCGAACTCAGTTATTTCACAGATTATCGGAATAAAAATATTCATGATGAAAACCGGTGTCCATCCACATGATGCACGCATTAGTCAAGAGAAATTCAAAATTCATTGAGGTTATCAGAATTACGTACGATCGGCACTCACATTTAGGCCGTCTGTACACTAGGCTTTCTTAATCTCGGATACTATAGTTTGATACTTGCGTCGTGAGTATCGCATAACGCCCATTACGTTAAGCTGGCTACAGGCCGTCAGTTTAAACTGCAGCTTTAACTGTACTGTTCCACTGCGCAGTTAAAACTGACGTGTGTAGCCAAAACTGAGAACTGTATATTTAAAAATATGATAAAACTGCGCAGTTTTAATAGACAGTTGATAAATTGAACGTCTGTAGCCGGCTTTATACATATGGGGCTGAATGGTCGACGCGAGTCGTCTATTTGGTCTGTATAGATTTGAGACCATCTTGAAAATAATAGTGAATTTTGTCTCAAAAATGTTTACTTATAAGTAGCGAGGGATTGGCATCGGGGACGAAATATCTAAATGTCGGCGTCGCCTGCATTTGTACGAATCTTTATAAGATTGTATTGTTAGTTGCTTAGAGACTGTAATTGGCCGGTATTAGAGTATTCTTATAAAGCCTTGTTCGCACCAGGATAGTATTTTAGTCGAGTAAGAAGTAGCATTTATCCGAACAAACGATTTATTACTATTCGGACTAGTTTAAGCCTAAACCTACGCACCAGGGTAGTAATTTAGTAACTAAACGTGTCCGAACAGCAACATTTTTGTAGAATAGTTTAGTAAATCCTTTGTTAGGATTATGCTACTTGCTACTCGACTAAAATACTATCCTGGTGTGTACAAGTCTGTGTCTAGTTACGTAAGCAGACATCTCGACGGCCCTGTAAGTAGCGATTACTGTTATTCGATTAAATATAATCAAATTTACATCCGTAAACGACTTGGACTTACCACTTGCAGCTCTGCAATGATTTTTCAATCTCTATTATT
>QDHC01007041.1:935933-950029 GCA_013186455.1 Papilio dardanus tibullus
ATATTATCAATGAATGAAATAAAAATACCTTTAAAAAGGTCAAATATTTTAAAAGATCCTGTCATATCTTATCAGTTAACATGTGATCCTTAGTTATAAGGCGTGGGTCAGATATCCACCGCCGCTTATTGTTTCAAATTTTAATTTCCAAAGCAGCGTTGATTGATCGCCGTTCATAACTAAGATAACAAGACACGGTCCGGACACCTTCACTTGTTTTATATAGCCCTTTAGGGTTCCGCGAGCGAATGTATTAAACCGGTATTATAAAAATAAGTATGCTAAAATATATCCTTACGCCCACAGTTGTATAATGAAAATGAAATGAAAACGGAAATAGTTTATTAGAAAATATATTGTACATAAAACGAAGTGTTCAGCGTCCTCGCACTAGGCGCAGCTTGTAATGCTGCTTTTTGTTAGCCGGCAACAGTTTAAATATGGCCACTAAAGATGCTATTAGTGTAGATTTAGTTTAAAAAACGGGCGCTAAGGGGTTGCTGTAGCTATTAAAGGACACTATGTAGCAAAGGGAAGAATATGGTTTGGAACAAGATGTTGTGTGTAGAATTGAAAAAGGTAAGATATTAGATGGTTTGGACATGTTGAGAGGATGAATGAATGCAGGTTGACCAAGAAGATTTATGATGCGAAAGTGAGTGGCAGTGTTGGACGGGGTCGCCCGAGGCGGACTTATACCGGTCAAATTCAGGAATTACTCAAGAAGGCCGGTACTAAGATCACGCATAACCGTCGTGTTTGTATGCGTAGATGTATGAATGTAGAAGAAGCGAGAGAGGTGTGTCAGGATCGGGCCAAATGGAGGTCCGATGTCTCTGCCTACCTCTCTGGGTTACGGAAGTGAGTTGTGTTGTTGTATGTGGCAATTAATGTAATTTATAAGTTTATTTTATAGCGTTTTTAGAGTTATTTCAATCTAACCTAACCGAATTACAGTTTTATTCGTTGAAAAATATTTCTGGTGGCGAAAAAAACTTTCTTATTTAACTTTAAGTTGCTCTATGGTACGATTTCTATTTCTAAAGTTAGCCAATTCAATTAATTTCATTATTAGAGTCCTTAATTAGTAACAATTTAACCTGCAGAACCCACTAATTGGTCATAGCATTCACGATTGCCGATCGTTTTTGATTCGTATTTACTTTTTTATTTGTTTACGCGCCGATGTCGCCGCCCCACGCAGCCTTTATCAAGATTTTCAAGAAAGTTTTTTTATACTCCGATCAGAGCTTTCGGTTTCAATATAATGTTGGCGCGGACTTATGCAAAGTATTTGCTTTGTGATATTTAAGAATTACATCTTAGATTATAAAAAATATTGCCAAAGTTTAAATTGCATTGCAAATATATTTTACAGTATTTTTATTAATTTCTAAACTTTAAGGTTATGTCGTGTGTTCATTTTTTTGACCATTTCTAGAAGATTCTTCTATAATGGATATACAGTCTAACCGGGATAACCGAGAGTCAAAGGGACCGCGATATTTGTCTCGCTTATAGAGGTTTCTCTCCAATCAGAGTTTCTCGCTTATGGAGGTTGCTCTTCGGGACCAGAGAATGACTCACGCTTATAGCGTATCCACGTTATACATATCTATTTTAATGTTTTTTATTACATATACTACCTTTACGTAACTAATAAGCGTTGGAATGCCAAAGAAAAAAAACAATATTTCATTAAATTTGATAAATAAAAAACTGTACTTACATAAGTTTACAACAGAGTTAATTTATTACAAAATCAAACATCCCTCAGGTTAAAACTATTTATCAACAACGCAGCGAAGTGTTCGGTCACAATGGCAAGCGTATAAGTACGAATCTCGCAAAACGAGTTTCCGACGCGTAAATTAGAATTTACGACTTGTTCGCTTTTATTCTGCTAATTATTTTTATAGAACCGACTATATATAAAAGTCTTTTGCGATATGGTGGATCAATTAGTAACCAATCGTATGAAGGATTTACGCCATTTATAATTCATTAACCCGTAATACGATAGTACATTTATTTCAATATATTTCCCTATAAAGATACATTAAAGTGGTTACATTTATTTACTTGTACTCTTAAACGAGTATTAAGTTTTTAATTAAATAATTATTCAGACTTACAAGTCAAAACCCTTCGCAGTTTTGTTTATCACTAGCTGTTGTACGCGACTTAGTACCCGTGGAATAAAAAAATAAAGCCTATCTTACTCGGGGACAATGTAGCTTTATAATGGTGAAAGAATTTTTGAAATCGGCTAAGTAGTTCTCGAGTTATTTTAATATATACAAAAATATAACATTAGCAATATAGACGCTTAGACAATATCCACGCCAATTAACCCAAAGCAAATACAATCATCAATATCTGCCAAATTAAACCGTTTGTTTCGTCTATTCGAATTAATTTCTAATCCAATGTTCGAGACATAAATCATAAACTCTCGTATTACAATCGAGTCTTAACATTCACTTAAACATACTTGAGAATCTAATTGAATATTGTGTATTTAGAAAAACAGTACGCGAACGGAGCAAGAACATGCCAAGTTACGTTTAAAACGCCATATTTCACTCCTGCGCATGTGAGAATGGACGGAAAGGGTATAAAAAAGATGGCGTCCGCAAATCTATATTTGCCTTGTAAATGCAGGTTTTTACGAGCGCCCCCGCCTCGCTACCGCGTCGGGTGCTAACACATTCATAGACGGTAGCGACTTACATTCTAATTAATAATTATCAAATATCAATCACCATAAATAGAAAACTATTGAGTTCAGATAAAAAAAAGTCTTTTTATGGTATGTGTGCTATGATAATTTGCTGTTATTTCTAGCTGTTATTCGCGGCTTCGTCCACGTGGTATCGAAAAATATAGCCTTTGTTACTCCGGAATAATGTAGCTTTCTAACGGTGAAAGAATTTTTTAAATAGCTTAGTAATACTTGAGTTATTTCAATACATACAAAATACAAAGTTGTCCTATTTATAATATTAGTATAGACACGTTGCTCATGTTTATATCATAAGTATGAAAAAGTTGCCATAAACATTCCCTTTGTTTACAAAACATTTTTAATTCAAACAATATAGTTATTTCTTTACGTCAAGCGACAACATTTATGAAAAAGCCAGTATAAAATCGCTATTAGAATTAAACGTTATTGTAACCACACCACTAGCGTTAGCGGCATGAAACTGCGAACTGTTCGTTTGAAAGCTTTATTCAAGCGACTCGCACAGAGTTTAAGTATGTTCCCTTTTCACATATATAACTACATATATTTTTGTATGTATGTTTGCGGGAGTATTTTCTACAATGTTGACACGCTTGCTCCAACTCCTGACATTTGAAGGAGAGGTTACTTTTAATGTATTATTAGAACTTCGAGTACATCTTTTGTTTATAGGTGTAACATATCCCAAAAAATGATACTCATCTAACTTTCTACCACAGTCATAGTCGGACTAAAGTGACTTGAGAAGATTTCTTACATAGGTAAATGAAATGAAATGAGATGAGATGAGATGAGATTAAATGAGATGATATGAGATGAGATGAGATGAGATGAGATGAGATGAGATGAGATGAGATGAGGTGATATGAGATGAGATGAGATGAGATGAGATGAGATGAGATGAGATGAGATGAGATGAGATGAGATGAGATGAGATGAAATGAGATGAAATGAGATGAAATGAGATGAAATGAGATGAAATGAATAAAATATATTACACAGTTTGAAGAGATGAATGGATATTTGAAGGTATCTCCGGAACAGCTTAACGGATGACATGCACAGATGTAGAACACAGTCCGTAAGAACAAATAGGCTACTTACTATGTTTATTTTTAGTGCCGCATAGAGGGCGGCGTGAGCGAGTTTCAAAGAAACATTTATTTTTCAAATTGACGTTATTATGAGTACAATTTCTAGTTTTACTTCAAATTAACTTCATTTAGATGCCGTTGTAGCTTGAGCACCGTCTTAATATCCGGTCAATACCAGAAGCTGTCAATTGCTTGAGATATTTTATGAAGTAATCTACGCATAGTGACTACGTTTTAAAGGCAACTTTATAGTGAACTAACTGTTCATGTCTATAAACTTTGTCATTAAGATGATAATGCTCGTTAAAAAGACAAGACTGCATATTATTGTCTTTTTTTTGCTTTGTCTATGTTTCCTGCCTATCTGTTCTTCCTACTACTATGCCTATATCTGTGATTTTTTTTGTGAATGTACGAAAAATGTATATTTTTATGGCTATCCTTTACAGTAATACTAAAATTAAAATATTTGCAAGAAAGTGAGTTGTGAGAAGTTGTTAAAACGTCTCAATTTGCGCACTGAACAATAATTGCGTGAGTCGTCATCGGGCGCTCGGTTTTTACGCGGCCCGTGTTGGCTCGCCTGAGAAATATCTCTCGTCGCCATTAAAAAGGGCTGTCAAAGAAAAATAAGCGAGCTTCATCGCACCAGCAACAAATTACTTACGGGCGCGAAGCTAACATTTCAGCGTCTATTTTAAAGCCAATAAAATAAATCATTTCGTTGGCTTTCCAATTAAAATCTCTTCTCATCTATATAATTATGTGGACTCGACCAATGCCGGCCTCCCTCGGGTAACGTTCGGTGGAATGCAAAAAAGCTCTGCATGTTAACTTTGTCCTTAGCGAGCGGAATTCACAAAGTGATCAATTAGCATTTCTCTGTTAGAAGTGATCGTTTACAACGCACGGGTACGGGACGATTCGACGTGCGATACGATTGCGACGCGTTAAAAGCTTTTAAGTTTATTACGTAATATTTTTTTTATCAACACTCGGAAGCCGTACAAAGTGAATTGGCTAGATAAGATACTGGTAATGAAACGGACGTACGAAAAATCACACATCGTTTCTCTCAATTTGGACGATAAGATGTACGGAATGTGCCGTTGGTTAAATGCGAGGCAATTTGTAAGGTAAACCTACAAAAAGAGGCGTTAAATCTCATCAAATCGCCATTACGTCTAGCAACAATGTAAGATTGCCATTATTTATGCTTAGCGGCGACTTTGCTTCATTAATGGACATGATCTTTTTACGAGCGTAACTTTATATCTCATCGTTAATGTGAGTTTTTTATTTAATAACTTCTACTGTGCACAAACTCTTTGGTATCTTTATCATAACCTTACAACCATAAACTCTTTGAACAATTATTTTATACTACATTGGTAAAGGGATATGAACGATATGTTGTTTATAAAGTTAGTATCAAATATTAATATTATAAAGAAAATCGTATATTCTAAAAGCACCCAGTTCCAATGCTACTTCGTGCTTGCGCCGTTTGAATAGGAAATTTCTTTTTTTTTATTTGAAAGCGTGACAGGGAGCAACCTTCGGTCCGTAGTTGAGTCGACAAACATTTAATGTAGTGTAGGAGACATACGAATACATTATGTTAATGCCCTTCTCTGACCACAGCTTGTGGTTTATTTGCATGTTTGTTATAGATAAATAAATATACAAAATCAATATTTATTTACGAAATTTTTACTGTCTGTAATCTGCTAGGAAATACAAATTCTAAGCATCGATTGATTTTTTAGTTTTATATTAATTAAATCATTTATCCTTCAATATTAATTAAACAATGAACTCTAAATATTTTAATTCATAATTTAAAAACATATTTTATCACCACCAATAGTTTACAGAACGGAAACTATAAATAAAATTAATTGATAAGTTTTTGCGTTGGTAGGCTTTTTAGTGATGTGTTAATTTGTTCGGATAAGATTTTGGGTAAATACAATAGTATGGTTTTTTAAACTGACACAAACTAGTTTTCATACTATGCCGGCTTTTTTGTCAATATGAATTTTCTCTTAGTTAATGATATATTAGAAAAAAATACTATGTAAAAATATTTTATTGCAACATTCCCGTAGTAAGTTATAGGTATACTAGCTCTTGTGTCCGACTTCGTCCGCGTGGAAATAATAGCCTATGTTACTCGGGAATTATGTAGCTTTCTAATGGTGAAAGAATTTTTGAAATCGGTTCAGTATTTCTTAAGTTATTTCAATACATACAAAAATACAAAGTTTCTCTCTTCATAATATTAGTATAGATATATTGTACTTTAAATATTTAATGACTTCTGCTTGGACTTCTTCTTCATGGATTTTTTACACGAATACTAAGTACAGGATTCGTGTAAAACTTAAGATAGTGTTGAAGTACTTACTTGGGTATAAAAAGCTTGCATTTTTTTTACCTTACAGTAAACTTAATCCAGACTCACATCGATCAAAATTACCTGAAACAAAAATATTTAAAATTAATAACATTCTTGTGTCAATTTAAATGCAAATCGTAGAAAATAATAATAAAAATATAAGCATTTGAAACTATCCGAACAATAAAAAGTACATAAAATCTTAAAGCTAGCCTTAAGATAATTATCATTTGTTACGTTTATGTCGGATTGCAGTTAAGATAGAAGGTTTCTCAGGATTATGAAGTCGTCAACGGCATGCACGCGGTCGCATGAACAAGATAATTCTTACGATAAGACAACGTCACGACTCCGTTACGACTACGAATTTTCTTTCTTTTCGACTATTTAATCGCACAGGTGGCCGAAGAAAGCACTAATATTATAACAATGTTATTTTTTTTATATTATCAAGTGGCAAACGAGTAAGCGTCCACCTGGATTCGCTGAAATAACAAAGCGACCGCTGCCCATAGACATCTGCAATTGCGGATGCTTTGCCTACTCTTAATCTACAGAGGAGGAGACGCACAGCAAGAGGATACCTCTTCCTATGCGTTCCCTCCCCCACTATTACTATTTGTCTATCATTAAAATGTTCTTGAGTGAGTCGTAGTTCAGTGTGCATTCACACGAGCGCTCCACTCTCCGGGGTCAAAGTTGATGGTTGCGTTTAAAACGAACGCCATTGTACGGTCGAGTCCGGCGCTGCGCAGTCAGATTTCACGCCAATACGATTCCAGAGTAAACAATTACAAGACCTTTTTGCTTTGCTACTCTTTGCGTGAATATCGAATAGGAATTTTAATTTACAATACACAAAAGGGATATTAAATATTATATGCTATTTAAATATAAACAAAAAGGTGTTATAAAATTGCAATCAGAAATAAAATGAATTTTGCAAAATCTAAACAATTGAACGTGCAAAACTATTCTTGCTTGAATTACTGCAATAACTACAATATATAGGTATCAGTGACAATGATTTACAATAATATTAAAGTACAAGCAATATAGGCACCTATGTGATAACAAATAAGGCACAAAAGCAATACAATAAAGGCGCAAACAAACGAATTGCTTATTAATATAAAAGAGAGCAAATGGTACATCCTCACGTCGCTGTTACGCCAATTATTACGCACGTCTCGGTAAAGCGTTCCAGTTTACTTCAAACCGTGTAAGGGAGTATACGCTGGTCCAAGTTAAAGGAGACTTACGTATTGAAAAATAACACCACAAATTAAAAAATAAAACATTTTCCACAACGGGTTTTTTTCCGGGAAAATACAATTCGAATGACCCCTAATGACCCAAACACAACGCTACAAAGTGATTCGATAGCAAACATGAACAATGTATGGAACTGACAATGACATTCGATATCTCACACTAACAAGCTCGTGGCTTATCGAACATCATTGCCAGTCATACATTTTCGTCGATTCTATCAGCAATATCGCCAGTCGAAAGACACTTTGGGTAGCCCCCTGCTCATTCATATCAGTTCAGTCATCGTTTCAGCTGCTTAAAATAGAATGTATGAAAGGAAAACATATACACAAAAAAAATAAATTGAAATCATACAATAACTAAGGTATAAAGCAATGTCTTAGAAATATATAATTATCAGCAATTATTTCAAAAACTAATCATATCCCCGCTACCGCTTATAAATTAACACCGCTATACAGGGTGTTGAACAAACGAAACACATTTAATATTTATGACTGCGGACAGATAAAATTATTTTACCGCGGTCCGGCGCAACTCGCTGACATTTATATAACTGTTTTAAAATAAATCTAGTGAAAAGCTTGTAGGCTCCTAACTAACTCAGTCTCGCAAGATATATTTTTAAATTGAATGTTTTCAAGTTTACTGCTCTCACAAATGTCTGGACACCCTGTAAACAGGGTGTCCAGACTTTAAAATGATACTTGAAAAACCATAAATGGTTTTTCAAGTATCATTTTAAAGGACGATATTTCGCTTTGTTTGTCTACATATTTATATGTAGAAAGCACATATTTTTGGAATAATACTAATAATTTAGACTAGTTGTAATGTAATGTAGTTCGAACCATGATGGGTTCCGTTTTCCGCAACTCCACGACAAGCGCGTATTTTGCGTGACCTCACACATATCTTTGAATTTCTTCGCCGATATGTGGTAGTTCCTTTAAATTTGTAATACAAATTACAAATCCCTAAACTCAAGTTTAAGATAAGTTTTACATTAAGAATTCAAGTCGGGTTAAAACTGGGTCCGTTGATCTGCTAGCTGGCTCTGTCCCCGCATTGTCTGTTCAATCAGAATTACATTAAAATAAATTAAATAACTAACAAGTAATCAGATCGGGTAAGTACCGTTACGACGCTAAATCGTTTTGTTTACTTTTACGACAGGTGACAAAACATTATAAGGTTGTTTACTAAATAATTTTCAAATGAATCTAGAGCCTACACGTATGTCCAGCTGACTAATACAGGATGATGAAAATGTCCTGAGAATTAAAAAGCTTCTAATCTTCAGCTTTATCTCATATCGATTTCATTGACAAATAATGGGAAAAACATTGAGACTAATTAACAAAACACAATCAAATAAACAATTAGTTATTTGATTGTTTTTTGTGTATTTACATCTTTGCTTTTTTAATCTTAAAACACTTCAAATAATATAACTAATAAATAAATGTTTCTTAACATATAAAGTAGCATAAATTACTAACTTGTGACAATAGTAAGTAGGTAAAGTGGGTCTCGATGTAGTTAAGCAAGCAAATAATGTTGTATTCAGCGATATCTGGCACATGTATGGGACGACCGAACACGTCTTGTATTAGCAGGATATTCAAAAGGGCACCTATCTTTCTTCGTTGATCAAATAGAAACACGATTGATAATTGTGTGGCCGCTTTCTTAGCGTTTGCAATATTGTTAACTAATTCGGACGGCTAAACACTCACGAGCGATTTTCCGGTGGAGGCAACGACTAGTTTTGGACTCTCCAGGAGTCCATTTTCAAGGCGAGCGTTTGTAACATTTTTGACTTAAGTAATATTATTTTCTAAAAAAACGATGCGGATGCCAAATCAGTTTTACTCTGTTTGAAATAATATTGTACTCCTTTTTCAATTATAATAATAGTTTAACTTGAAAATCAGACTTGTCATTTGACCCATACATCATGCAATGTAGGGGTCAAACGACAAGTCATGTTAGAGTTTACCCGCTAGCAGTGTGGCCACACAAGATACCAAATACCGCGTTCGTGCTTTCCGCAAATGCCGCACTGGGCCAATCGCGATGTGTTAATATTATTTACAGCCCGCTTGGGCACACCGCTTTCGTAATTGCAACGAGAATGTTGGGATACGCGTAGTATCGAAATTGTAGAGCCAGAATCGCTATTGCTTACTGTATGTCACCGGTCAATTGTGATATAGGACACTATGAAAGACTGTCGAAGTATTTTTAAAAGTTTATTTAATCAATATCTCCATGACCTTATCCTAATTCCGTAAAGTCGGCGCACCAGGTTTTTCCTCCACGTTAATCTATCCTCCACCATATCAGTCGTCACACCCTTGTTTACCGTATCACCTTTCAAGCAATCCATCTACCTCTTTCTAAGTCTACTTCTACCTGTGTACTTCCGCATTCATACTTAAAGCTCTTCTTGTTTAAAAGTTTATTTAATGTAGTAGTGAAATCATTAATTTGTCAACTCATTTTGATATGTCATGTTAAATTGTCAATATTACAATTATCTTAATTTATAATGTACTCGTAGTTCGCAATAGGTGACGTCATAGCGTTTACTCTGGTAAATGTGGGTTACCACTACCTAAAATCCATACAAAAACTTGCCGTCTCTTTTAATATCTCTGAAAAAACTGAGATGGAAATATATTAGTGGGAACCAGTGGACTGTATAAATCAACGATATACAAGATTCATGTGTGAATCTATACTAATATTATAAAGAGGAAAACTTTGTATTTTTGTATGTATTGAAATAACTCAAGAACTACTGGGCAGATTTCAGAAATTCTTTCACCATTAGAAAGCTACATTATCCCCGAGTAACACAGGCTATATTTTTAAATGCCACGCGGGCAAAGTCGCGAACAACAGCTAGTTATTAAATAATGGTACTAAGGTGTAAACATTATTTAATAAGCAGTGAAATATTAATCAATTACTAAACATCCTAAAACCACGCTATTTGATGGTCATCGTCTCTGAACAAAATATAAAGTTACCTATGTAACTAAATAATAGCAAATTACGTTAAATTATAACCTATAAGCATTTAATCACGTTTAGTTTTACGACCGTTTTAGTAATATAACCTAGGCATCGTGGTCAACTAACTAATTAGTGAGATTTTACTAATTAGCTAACTTAACTACATAATAAGGAGAATGATATTTGCGTATTTTATTTTATAACCACAACATTGTGCTTCGAGCGGCTAAATGGTAAAGCCACTTAATATAAATTAAAATGCAGTTAAAATCTTGGTGCGAAGAAATTAATTTGACTAGTCTATGAGTTTTACTGGCTCAGAGCTAAAGGGCCACCAAGAAAGTCCCTTAGGGAACATATAGTAAGAGAAGTGAACACTAAAGGGTTTAAAATATTAAGTAACAAAAACGATCCTAAACACAACAGTAAAAGTATGTATTGTTTAACAAGGATGTCTACCTCAGTGAGAGAGTCGCTACTATAGATTGGTTCTATCAGAAAATATGTAAAACCTACATGGACCAACAACAAGAACGTAGAAAACGTTAAAAGGTGGCCGCTAGTGACCTTTTATTTTTCATTTATGAGCAATGGGGCAGATAATTTGTCGTAGAAAAATAAAACATCTGACATTCGTAGATTTCATCCTCTAAAATATAGATTAGTCACTATGCAGACAAGACAATCTCATAGATTACGTTTGACGCGCTCAGAGCAAACAAGGGCATAGTAAATCCTACCGACCTTACAACCTGGGCTAGCTTCAGCGGGTCGCAGCGACGCGAATAGGCATCATAACAAGCTATGACATTTGCAAACATGCCGGCATTACTCATCCGCTTTGTCCGAGACCCGGCTAAAGTCCGATTGTAGATTAAAAAGGAATCCTTAACGGTACAAGCTTAGCTGCCCACACGGGACCCCGGGATCACAGTAAAGTGTGCTGACAACGAAATTTTATGGCTTAGATATTTTTATTCTTGTCTTCTTTGTTAGAAAGGTAAGATTAAAATAACTTAAAGTGAAGAGACAAAAAAACATAGAGTGAGAGAGAAGAGACAAAAATTAAAGAGAGAGCAGATTAATGCAAATAAGATTATTAAATATTACATAATTGCAGTTGTTAGCTTGCAAATAGAGAAAATGTTAATTAGAATTTACGCATACGTGTTGACTAATATTTTTTGACAAATAGAGTAAATAAAAATACTGGCACATACAAAAATCTATTACGAATTTAAAAAGAAAGTAAGTAAGATAATATATCTAAAAAAAGCAACCGTGAAGCGCCGCCCTTACAATGCGTGCGGGCGACAGCACGTTGTCTTCCGGCTTTATACGGTTTTAGACTTTATTGTCTAGTTAGCAAGGGTCATTATAGGATGCAACACGAAATACATCGTTTGATTTTGTCTATAGCACGAACAAACGGTCATATTGGGCTATTGCTGACACTTTAACACAACCTCATGGTAATGTGGTTGTTCTCTTATAAATCTGTGCGTCGTTATGTAAACACGAACTATTGTACTGTAGTGTTGGTAGTTTAGTGCTTTCGGTATGTACAATGAGTTGTCGATATTCCTTACATTTTTAATATTTACTAGTGTTTGTTATTCGGTTATTTTTTTCTCGACATTTTGGACTACTGTCTAAAGAAAGAAGAATATGCTCCGTAGACTAGGTTCTAGACATTCGTAGCTATTTTTTTTAAATGAAGAATTATCTCAAAATGATTAGATGTAATCGAAAATCAACAATAATTGCTCCTTATAAATGCAAAGCCGGACAATCTCATGCATGTAACCACTTAATACCATGAACACCGTATCAAATAGTAGTCCGTATTTCGTCATTCTTAATCAAATAAATTAGTTAATTAACTCAAACCAGCGGAAAGAGTAAGACGTATAATTAACCCATACCAGTTTTAGTATTAACGTACGCGGTCAGCTTCAAAGAGCGGGGATCCTACTCGCTTCGTTTAAGGAGGTCTAACCTGTCGTTAACTAAAAAAAAACCGGGACTATTAAGTCCAATCGTAAAGACGACTAACAGAAAACAAATCAAACTCCGAACGTATACTCTGTGACTCGATACGTCAGTGTCTGACACCTTAGCGAGTTCGACAATCTTATATATGCGTTTCGAAAACTACCGGCCACTAAGAATGGTACCTTTTGTGGTCGGATTATGACTATAAATAATAGATGTCGGTTGTAAAAAAATAATTTGTTTATGCGAGATTGACGCCTCGTCCCGTTAGAGAAGGTCGGCAGGGGCACTGCACTCCGATATCGCCGCGCGGGCACATCACTAGCGCGATCGCAGCGCGTTATTTTTAAAAAATGGAATGCGGTTTTGAAATTGGGAAACTTGTTCGTTTCGAGCCTAAAAAAGTAGAATCGAGCTCTTCTTTTGTTTAATAATGTCAGAAAAAGGAGACAGTTTGAATTCCAGATTAGTTATCGATTGTTTACAATGAATTTCAAACGGATATTGTAAATTGGGATTGGCTATAAATCGTTTTTAGATATAAATATTGAGTGATATTTGAACTTTTAAAATGTTCCACAATTTGAGATCGTTAAAGTTGCAAATTAATTAAAAATTGATAGAACTCTATCAAAATTATATTATGTTAATTAATTATAAAACTATGATGCAATATTCTTAATTAAGAGTCAGATAATATTATTTTTAATTAATAACTTTATTTCACAAATAAAGTTATGCCATGAAATTTAAGTCAAACTAAGAATCTAAAGCTATAAAGTTGCTATTAGAAATAAATAAAATGTGTCAATTTTCACATATTAGATTGTTAGTAATATTTAATGTATCAATAAAAACCATAAAAACAGAAGCTCAATAAAATTATAGTTCATTTTGATTGAAGCAAATCGCACGATTTCAATATCTTTTTGATAAAAGTAGAGAAGATGTGTTTTTCGATTTTCATATGTACATATTTACCGACGCTTTTAGATGAAGGATAACATCGTGATGCAGCCTGCACATATCGACGAAGAAATTCAAAAGATATGTGTATTCACGCAAAATACGCGTTAGTCGTGGAGTTGCGGAAATTGGAGCCCATCATGGGTCGAAACCTTAAGCAGAGAAGATTTTTTTTAAATAATTTATATAGAGAAAACAACAGTTTTGTAATGACAATCTATATAGATTGAAATAAAAAGGATTAAGCACTCTCATCTATTTTTAATAAGGAATTAAATTGTACTCCTTGTAATAGGCTACAGGTGCGCAATTATAACTACGCAGTTCTAATTGATGGGTGTCACCACAATGGACTTCAGTTATAATTGTATAGTACGTTTATTCAGTTAATACTGTGCAGTTTAAACTGAACGGAGTCGGATTAAAATTTCATCTATTTATGTAACTTCGCTTCATAAATTCGATTCGTTGATCGCTACTTAAGATTTAAATGTAACTTTTTATATTCTATACTTGATTTTTTTAAATATTGCCATTTCCGAGCCTCATTTAAATATAATAATTATTTCAAAGTTTGCCTCTCAAGCTCTCG
>QDHC01007041.1:958742-976760 GCA_013186455.1 Papilio dardanus tibullus
GATCAATCAGGTTAATTGTTATGAAATAATTCGACATTTTAAGACTATAAAAGACAATTAATTTAATCAAGTTGGTTCACTTACATCCTACTAATATTATAAAGAGAAAAAAAATGTATTTTTGTATGTATTTAAATAATACAAAAACTAGTAGGCCGATTTCCAAATTTCTTTCATGATTCGAAAGCTGCATGTTCCCCGAGTAGCATTGGCTATATATTTTTAATTCCGCAAGAGCGAAGTCACGAACACAGCTAGTATTAAATATTTAAATTTTTCTAGTACCTAACACTGAATATAAATTGTATTACAAAATTGAAATTTCAAAAGCGAACTTAATATACACATATATCTTCTAAACCGGCGAATGTTGGGAAACCGCTAGTCTGAGCGTGGACGTTATCTAAATGTTCAGCATCGCTGTCCATTTAGATACGAGCTGGAAACGAGTGTCCACCTACACGACGAGCGATGTACCGCATTCTAACGAGAATTACATTTCCAACAAATCACTTTAAAAATCATAAATATCCATTTTAACGCTACCGTTATAAGTACCATATTTACCCGACTCTCTTAGGTGAAGGAAAAACATCGTGATGCAACCTGCTCATATCGGCGAAGAAATTCAAAGATATGTGTATTCACGCAAAATACGCGCTAGTCGTGGAGTTGCGGAAAATGGAGCCCATCATGGGTCGAACCTTACCTTTTTACTTTAAGTACCAGATACAACCCTTTGAATAAAATTATTCAAAATATGTAAAACCAGGTGTGTGAGAATCGTGCCAAATGAAGGTCCGTGGTCTCTGCCTACCTCTCTGGGTTACGGGCGAGAATTATGTTTTTGTTATATGTATAAACTAAAAGTACACTATTTAACAATTAAGAAATGCTACAAATTGGAGAAACCAACAGTTTTCTTAATAACTAATCTATACTAATATTATAAAGAGGATAACTTTGTATTTTTGTTTGTATTGAAATAACTCAAGAACTACAGGACCGATTTCAAAAATTCTTTCACCATTAGAAAGCTACATTGTCTTCGAGTAACATAGGCTATATACTATACTTCTACGCGGAAGAAATCGAGACAAAAAGCTAGTATATAATAATAATATTAGCGATTTCATAATCTCAAATATTGGTAAATTATTAAGCATTCAGACACCTGATTAATATAGATAAATGTCTTTATTTATCGAACTAACACATATTCTAGTACTTAAACAAATTACTAACATTAATCTGAATGTAAAACTTAGTACTTGAATGTCTTCTGTCAAAATAATCTCGTTAAACTATTACTGGTTTCAAATTTAATTTCTAAATATACAGAAAATGTTATCGCACGATTTCACGTTTTGTTATTTGTCACTTGTTTTGTTTTAAAGTCATATTATGCAAATAAATTTGAATATTGGCGTATTGAACACATGATCTTATGGTTATTCCACTTTATTAATAGTAGTCTACAGAAACAACTGTACAAAAAGTATATCAGTGTTTTTTTTTTTAATGTGATTTAATTAGGTTTGTTTTCTGCTATTAATTCTACATTACAATCCACAATTTTGTATAAAAATCTCTTAAAATTTAAATAAAATACGTATTTAGAATTTACATAAAAAACAATCGAATTCATTCCCAAGGTCAGGTATGACAACAATAGAAAGTAAAATATAAATAAATAAGAGTACAAAGTAATAAAAACGTTAGTACCAGATCCAAAGTAGATTATATGAATTCATACGAGGTGTACGCGAGATATTACATGTGCTCTGACCGCTTGGAGTTTCATCACTAAACATAATCTATGCTCGCAGTTTAGAGGTAAACACAACCTGTCCCGAAATGATGAGGTCCTACATTTGTCATGCTATTTGCATTCTATATGTATTCTACGCAGTTTATTCTCCAGTATAGGATATATTTATATAGAAATACTATGCATCAAAAGATAAGTAAATCAAGGACTACGTTTAAGTCGTTTGGTATCAATAAGATTTAACATCTAATAAAGACTTATGTAGGGATCTGAACTGCCATTATTAAGGTATAAATTCCACGCTCAATGTATCATCCTTAAGTGCCTGATCAAACAGAGGCACAGTTGCAGTGCAGTACCTGAACAAACAAATTGCGAGCCGAACAAATATTGATCTTCAACATGATTCGCTCACACTTCGCTAACGGATATAGACAGCAAAATAAGTTAAAGGCAGCAAAATAAGATTGAGACAATAAAAAGGTGTATTTGCTAGTAATTAAAAGGTATGTCTCAATATTAAGGTGTAGAGAATACAAAATATTTGTCAACTACGCCAAACCAATACTTAACATTTAGCATATCCGAACATTTCTAATTTATGTATTCAACGGGCATTGCCAATCAAACTGTCATACCTCGAATATGGAAACGCAAGATATCTGTTGTATCCGATAGCACAGTATGCCCTTTGTTTCTGCTAATAAATAAACATTACCACATTATTTATTACATCTAGGGACCAGATCACACCGGCCGCTTCGATATTTGCACTAAATTAGTCAATGCTTGCAACGTAGACAAATTTCTATACCGGACTCATAAAGAGTTGAACCAAAAGGTTGTCATTCAATAAAATTACACTTGCAAATGAAGCATAAATCTTTTACCTACTTATGATAAATTCTAACTTAATTAGTTAGATGATTTTAACTTTTAAAAACTTGTAGCGTCCAAAGAATTCAAAAAAATTGCAATGTAACAATTTGACTCTTGCAAGAACTAGTAATATATGAAAAATATGTCATCTACACAGTTAAATTACAGAAATTAACGAAGGTTACTTTTAAAATGATATCATAAAGTGTAACTGACAGTATTACTACATCTACGCACAACATGCTGTTGTAAATAAGATTAAATTAACATGGCAGATCTGTTAAAACAACAAATCCAAATGCACTTCGTAACAGTACTGCAAGTGTCGAACATTAATCTAACAATCTAGTTTCCAAGCGAATAAATCGAATTAGCGCTTAAACTAACTATTTAGGCGGCAACAATAATTTTATTAACAACTTACTTATAAGGAAAGTTGATAAACCTTAAATAGATAGGCAAAGTATCTTTGCACATTTAGCCTTAATTGATAATACTTGACTATTCAATAAAGGTCTAGCCGACACACGCGAGAACGAAAAGTTTATAAGCATAATAGAGTACAGGGTTATTTTTCAATATCACCAAATTACTAAAATGCCAGTACCAGTACCTACCAGATTGTGTGAAAGTAAAATGAAGAAAATAAATGAAAGAAGAACATTTTAAAGGCTTTGGAAATATTTACAGTATTATAAGGTTTCTTGCAAGTTGAATTTACATAAAATAACCCTGATAATAATATATTACATGAATCCGTGACTGGTATTATAGCAGGTACACTTTTTATTCATTAAGCGAGAAATCACGCGAATCTTAGCACGCAAGAGACACACGATTCGCTAATTAATAATGAAATATAATGAACTCGAGCGGCGACCATTAAACAATTTCTGATGACGATAACAGTAATGTGAAACATGACAAAGACGCCGAGGAAATAATTTAAGAAGACACTATAATGCAAATAAATGAATTTTGTATTCAAGAACATTTTAATGTCACAGTAAAGAAGCCAAAATAGAAATAAAAGACCATCCTCATGGCTTAAAAGTATAACTATTATTTAGCAATAAACAGAAAGTATTAAATGGGTAAAATCAATCAAATTCAAATGTGCAAATTACGATAGATCAGCAAAACATAGCCATTGAGAAATCCTAACATCCTAAGCAATAAAGCATCTACAAAGCACTAAACGCATAAAATCTACGCACGCGTAGATGCGAGAGAGGGCAATAAATTGGAAGGGAATGTGGGTCAGGCCCGTCAGGTGGTTGGATCGAGGCTCAACTAATTGTGAGCGGCAGCGCTTGCAAACTCGCTTTTTCTGTAACCTATACAAGGAGTTTTTGTTATTTATGTCTGTTTATTTTCTCATTCACACTTTGTACTTACCTTATATGTAATGTTCTGAGTGCACAAAAACTTAACGCTTGCCACTTTTCACTTATAATTCCGTACAGTAAGTGATAAATAAAAACTTTAGAAATATCTGTATAATTGAAAACATACTAATCAAAGACTTAAATAAGAATAATTAGCTGACTTAAGAGTTCAAAAAATAACATAATAAAGCTACGGTATTTAGTAATGTAAAACGGGCTGAATTTAAGACTAATCATCGCTTCGAAATTATTAAGGCTGTAAATAATAAAGAAGATTGTAACAACTGATAAAATGTCGATACTTTCTCGACTCCGCAGTTGATTAGCATTCGAAGTTGCATTTGTTGCATGCGAGTACAAACATCGATTAATCAATGGTGAACGTGTTCTTATTTATGCTGAAACAAATATAGTATTGAACAGTAGCCAACAAACAGGTTAAGTGGGTCAATGACTCAGTGGGTATTGTCGAGGAGTTGCGAGTGACGGAACTTCAGATAAGGGCCAGAACTTATAGAGACATTCGTGACGTTATAATCCGACTTGGAACCGTTTAGAAGAATAGATTCACTTCTTGAGATGAACAGAGATGACTCTATTCAAACATTATACGAAAAGATAAGGATGAATTTATTTTATGCTACAGTCAGATCAGAAGACAGGGGTAAGAATAGAAACTTACAAAGCATTAAAACTATTAACTAAAAGGCACGTGTTATCAAAGATTACAATGACTTTCACAAAGAAAACAAACGAACATTAATTATAAATAGAAATAAATTCTAAAGATAACAAGTAATAAGTAAAATAATTGCTTGCTCATAAATAATAGCCCTATTATAGCTGGCCTGTTGTCAGTGAGATGCAAGAAATCGGCGTGATTTATGAGAACAGAGTTACGATAGCTCCTAGGTGTTAGTTATAGTTATAGCTTTGTGACAAAATACGGTTTAATTTACTTTGATGCAGTAATTCATTGCTATTTACCACAGCTAGTTTACGTCGCCTGATTGAATGGAATCTGTTAAATACTAAGGTTTTGCATTACTGTAGTTTCAACTTTCTAATAAGCGTCTAGATTCTGTCAGTTGGCGGTGACAAGGCGACTCAAGAATGTTTTAATGAATGTTAAAATACTAGCGTTGGTACAGTTGTTTGAATACACTTTTCAATTACTTGGACTTAATAAGTTTAAATAGAAATAAAGACGGATGAGATTGTAGCAACATTAAATCAAAAATCTCAATCTGATTTTGTGAAAACGTAATCAACTTTAGGGATGGCAATCTAAACTTTGCTCAATTGTGAATTGGTGAAAGTTCACAATCATAATAAAGGATTTTTAGTTTATTGTCCTGTTGCAAACAATAGATGCATTTAGATCGTTTCCATTGCTTCTACACAAACAAAATACTAATCGAGGAACTGTGTACTGTTTTGTAAAACTCCTAACTACCCAGCAAGAATATATAATAATTATGGTATCAGATCTGACCCAGTGTCCAGCAATCAATCAGTCGATTGCCCCAGTTATTGCCATCCGGTCGTATTGCGAAGTCACATTGATAAGACCAGACGTTTATCAGTAAGTGACTGATTTATTTGAATCGTTATGATAAGTAATCTGGTGTTTCAGATATGAACTTTCAAACGGGGTTATATTGATGATATAATAGTGAAAGTGTATTTGTTTTGAGAGTTTCTTTTCTATGATCAAGATGGACTACAAATAATTAGTAGACAATGTACTCATATTATGTATGGAGATAATCTTACTAAGTATTGACTAATGACATATATTGACGCATATTATTGTCTCTATATTGGGACGTGAATATGATAAGTGTTAATAAAAGAAACAGCGCATTAAGGTTTAGCTCCCCTAGATAAAGTACATTCGCTTCGATTTGATTCCATAACTAACATCTATGGAACTAACAATAAGTTTCAATAAGTCACGTGACAGTTGCTCATATTTTTGACCTTCGTTATGAAACCGCTTCGTAGCGAATGCATTTTGTCTAGCTAAGGTTTCAGTCAATTGTCTTTACAGATCAAAGAATTTCTATAAAGCGTTTGTTAACTAAACATTCATGTTCTAAAAGCTAAATAGTAAAACATTTAAAGTCTCTTTGTTTATCAATCTCGCATGGTTCTTGCCAATTAAGCGTCTCTACACTATAAATCGTTCTTTGTTAATTGTCACTAGTTTGTTAGGTATTTGATGGTCTCAGGGATATCGGGCAATTCTTCTTACTACTAATGAGTTAAAGTTATACTGAGCTTTTAGTTTTCGAGACATTTTTGTGTTTGACAAACTGAATTAGATATTTCTTCAATACAGAAGTAGTCAGAAACAATATTTTTATTTAGTATAATTAGATTAAACTTGATATATTTTTCACAATTTTCTTTAACTCATTTATTCTGTTTTAAAGTCAATTGTCCTTTAAATGGAATACGAGTACTATTACATGTAACGCTTTTTCTCTACCATTTAAATAACTTGTTCACAATAAAACTACTTACTTAAATGGTTAATTACGTCATAAATATTCACTATATGTGCGGTCGAAAAGAAAATAAGAGCGTATTCTCTATGGTATTTATTCCCGACACATTTGTAAATAGCCGAGCTTAATGAGAAAATTATCGTAAAACGTGCAAAGGGTTAACTTGCGATGCAATTCAATACAATTTACACTCAATTAGACCTTGTTTGAGTATATTGAGTGTGTATTAACAGTATTTTGAGTCTATAAGATTATTGAGTGTTATATCTAGTCAAAAGACAACAAAAGAAAGACACAACGACAAGGACGAGGTCTTCCTTAAGCCGTAATGATGATAATGAGTCTGTATTAATATTATGTTGAGTCTATTAACATGATATTGAGTCTGCGTTATCAGTATTGAGTCTATAAGAACAAGTATAAGAAACGTAGTATCAAGATTAAGGTCGAGAAGTTTGAAAACTCCACGGACTAGAACGATGACATATTTTAAGTTATTAACAACATTGAAACAGTGCAAAATACTCATTAAAACTCTATAAAGAATATTTTATGAGAATGATAAACAGTTCTTGCATATATGTTGCAATTATAAGTAAGATAATAACCGCAAATATTCAAGTCGGAGACGGTATATCTTACTAATGTGCCTCTTAGGTTACGATTGCGTATGCATTCTCATAATCAGATACTCATCTAAACTGGTCATTTGTAAATAGGACTGCTAATGTAAAACCAGCAGCTGCCGACGACTTTGTCTGAGTAACTACTACCAGTCATTAAGTTTGCTGGTCGTAGTAGGGTAGGCAGAGACTGTAGTCTTCTATTCGCACTTTCTTAACACAGTTACATCATATTTATATTTCTGAAAACCAAACATCTTTAGTGATATAAATGCAGTCTTTGTCACCCCTGGTCATAGAGGGGCATAGTAACTGACGAGTATTTAAAATGATCAATGCATTTAAAGAAACATTTATGTTTTATCAACTTTAAAATATGCTATAGTCTTATCAACATAAGTGATGGTGATGTAGAATGCAAATTAGTTGCTCTCACTCGAGACATTAACAATTTAGGTGAAGAATACCTTCTCAATGTAAACATTTAAATCGTGACACTGTTAAGAAGGAGGAGCAAGGAAAAAATGATTAGAAATAAAACAAAAGAATAAGTTAATATTAAAAAAAAGCTCAAAGATGGCAAAACAAGTCTTAATGAGATATCTCATCCTGAGAACAAATACTAATACTCGAGCAATATATCAAGTTTGTCCGTTCTAACCACTTTGATTAGTTGCTACAGAACTTTTTCCATACACAGCTCCGAAAGGAAAAGCATTCTCGGAATATGTAAGACAGGTCTGAGACTAGACGTAGATTTTTTGTTACGCTATTGACTGGGACTTGATCGTTAAAGTGCCTGACATTTTTTTCTACAGTTAGATTTATTTCTTTTATCTGATACTATGATAAGGATAGGTTGCCGCTGTTGTGTACTTTACAGTGTGAGTTGCTGTTTACGTTTTTCTTTTTATTTTCAATCTACGTAGCGTTTAGCTTTAGTCCAAATTTGTGCTTGCATTTCTTGCGTGTACCCATCCCATCCCATCCCATCGTCATACTATGGAACTACTTAAATTCTTAAGACTGAAATATAGAAGGTAAGTCACACACATATGAAAGCAATAAAGGCAAACACAAATTGAATTTATTGATCATCAAAGTTGAATTAAACTCGGCTCATTTTCTCCTAAGGCATGTTCTAAATACATACCCTGCGGCTTGTTCCGCAATAACGGGCCTAAGGAAAACACTTTCACAATACTGATTTACAATCCTCGAGAGGCAAATTAACCGCCCATTACTGCGTTACCGTACCATCGCACGCGTAACTTACTAACTTGACCCTATACGGCTTTCACTTAGCTTAGACCTGTGTGGGAATATTCAATACTTTATGGTAGCTTTCTAGAATCTCGCTACTACTAAATTTTATTCTAAAGGTTATGGTCTCTAATACTTTTAATAGCTAAAAGAAAAACGTTCAAGGGGGCTAGCCAAAGTATCTTTCGATTGGCGATATCGCTGATGGAATTGACAAGAAAGTAGGAAACTGACAATGCCGCTCGATAAGTGCTTGTCACGTATGATATAATTTTAAAGTTAACTATCGAATCGCTTTGCAGCACATATATGTACTTTAGGTGACCCCCCAGATTGCATTCATTAGATTAGATTATAATTATATTACCTTTCATCATTGTATCAATTTTGCTTTTTTAAAATTTAGTTCTTTAGCTTTGCTTTCTATTTAGTTTTTTTAATAGTTGGTCGTCAAAGAGGACGTCTATTCAGTGTAGTTTTATCATTTTTAATGTTGGATTTATCTAAAATCCTTTAAGTGATGACAAGCATTACAGTAGTGCACTTTGAATATTCTTTACTTTCTCTATGATAGTCGTATCCATTATTACGTCACGATCGTCGTTTACATCCACAACGTCAACTTTGAATCCATATTTCAACGTAAACTATCTCTGCTCGACGTTCAAATATTTTCCACTTACGCATTTATTACCACGATAAAATTGTTTCGGTAACCTAAAGCTATATTATTAGGAATTTTAATCTTAAAATTAATGCTTAAATATTACGATTTCAAATTCAGTTTATGGGTTCCTTATTCTTTGGTTCATGCAACTACGGCCCGAACTCGAGTTAGTATTAACTATAAATCTAGTATTAATGGTGTGCTAACTGTTAAGCAGATGGGATTGTTTATTGCCTTTTTCTTCAACGTTAGCTTTAAAATAAACCTTATTAGTACTAGAAATAGGATTTAAATTATGAAAGATCATTGATTTTCAATATCCAATTCTAGTAAGATGATGTCGGTGGCTTTTCAAATTTGGTTTGCTTCGCGATGTATTTCGGAAGCTCTCATTGGTTGTTAGACACTAAAAGATCTGTTATCAGATTTCTATTAAATTTTATTGCAACTTCAGTGATATTTATTGTTTGATTGGATTCCCGTGAATGGAGTTTTTCTAATCGAATTTAAGATTAAACAGGTTTGAATTAATTTAAATCATTTAACACGGAATCAATAAAATTGATATATTCGTGCATTGTACTATAATTTTCGACAGCATTTTTGCATACTATTTAGCAGAGATTTGATCTCGAATTCTCCTAGGAAGTAGCAAGAATTAAAAATGATTATAGTTAAAAGAAAATAGACGAATTCAAATTTTAAATTAACGCAATATTGCTACTTAAAGAGAAATTAGAAACGTGTAAAGCACTCTCAGAACAAGTTTACCATAGATAAGTATTTTTCTCGTCGCGAGCGTTAATGTCGTTTGATTTACAAGTAATGTGCCTCCTCCGGTGTTATGTCTATTCAATGAGACAGCAATCGCTGTTTAATACAACTTTACTCATAATCCTACACTACAATGAATGTAAGTGGTAAAAGTGAATGATTTGGTGACGCTTTTGTTCTTTTTTATGTTATTAATGTAATTGATATATGAATGGAAAAGTTTGTTATAACGCTGATAACATTTATTTTGACAAAAACTTTACAACTTGCTTTACGAATTTCGATCTACGTTTTGACATATCTTTGATATGTTTATATTATTGTGACTGATTTGCAATGCCAAAATGAGATAAGATGTAGAGAAGTGTATAAGCCTATAACTTTCCTTATATTTTTTGTTTTAACGTTTAGAATAGAAACATATTAATTTATTATTAAATATGTTAGATCAATACTTGTAGGATATCGACGCAATCAATTAAAATTTCTTATATAAAACGAAAGTGTAAGCACTACCGATTGTAAAGTGAAATAATACATGCGTGACGTCACAGCTTATTATGGTAATCAATTCAGAGAGCTTCGGCGCACGCGATGAGATACAGCGATAATACTAAACCCCTAAATAAGATGGTACATTTCAAACTCCTGTTTAAGCAAAATAAGGTCCGAACATCGTTGTTTTTTTAATGATATAATTGACTACCGCTAAACACAGTGTAAAAAACTCAGAGCACCGGCTTCTTTAAGAAACTACGAAATGTTTTTGTATTGTTGCAGATCATTTTGAAGATATAAAAGGATTTTTGTTTGAATAAAATCTAGACTATGAAGAATACTATGAGTAGGGGGCAAACGTGCGGCTGGATCACCGAGGTGATCTTCAACACCCATGGACATTTGCAACACTCGAGGAACCGTAATTGCGTTGCCGGCCTTTAAGGAATAAATGTATTCTGTACATTCATTGCTACTTAGACTGTGTATTTAACTATTTAAAACATTAAATTTAATAACACGCTATCTTCTATAACTTATGGCAACGCGTTCTGCGTACAATAGGCTAGTGCGGCTCATAGCACTATTGTTGCCAATAAAATGGCAAATTATGCAATTCCATGGTCTTACAGTGAATATGTATTCACTATTCAGTTTAACATTCATAAGGTACGTGGAGGATCGCAAATTCAAATTCGAGACGAGTAAAAAATCAATTTCCATTGAGAGCGATACAGGGGGACTACCCAATGTATCTTTCGATTGGCGGTATAGCTGATGGAATCGACAAAAATGTAGGAAAGCAACAATGACGTTCGATATTTCATACGTGACAATCATATGACTTATCGAATGTCATTGACAATTTTTAACATTTTTGTTGATTCCGTTGGCTATATCGCTAACCGAAAGATGCTTTGCGTAGCCCCCAGGTCATTTGTAAGCTATTGGTATAACTTAGGACTTTAGAAAGACTAGTACGACTACAGTTAATGGTGATTACAAAGTTAGAGAACGTTATGGGACCTCCGTTCCCACAATATATACTAATGTTAAATTTATTTGTTTTGAAACATTTATAATTAAACTAACTGTTGCTCGCGAGTTCGTCCCCGCGGAATAAAAAAATATAACCTATGCTACTCGGTGATAATGTAGCTTTCTAACGTTGAAGGAATTTTTGAAATCGGCCCAGTAGTTTTTGAGTTATTTCAATACAAACAAAATACAAAGTTTCTCTCTTTATAATATTAGTATTAGTATAGATCTGCCGAAAGAAAAGAAAATGTTGATGGTTGGTTCACTTTAGTTATCTTTTCCATACAAAAATGACCAACTAAAATAAAAGTTAACCGATCTTTAAAGGACTAAAAACTTAATAGAAATAGCTTAGGAGTAAAATTACCTAAAAAATTGTTACAGAAAATGGTATTTATTTTAGATGTCATCTTCCAACGTTCGAGTTCGTATCAAATCAATCTTTTATATTTTATTAAATAACTAGCTGTTGTTCGCGACTTCGTCTGCGAGCAAGTAAAAAAATATAGCCTATGTTACTCGGGGATAATTCAGCTTTCAAACGGTGAAAGATTTTTTTTAATCATCCTAGTAGTTTTTGAGTTATTTCAATCCATATAAAAATACAAAGTTTCTCTCTTTATAATATTAGTATAGATTAAGCATACACATATTCCTAAAACTTTATTCGACTACTTATTTATAGGTATTAGAATTACATATTTGTTTTTTTTATTCACAATATCGCAGCGCCCAAGAGTAGGATTATGTTGATAACCATTTTGTATGCGCTTGCACGGCAGCCATTGTTGCGGTGCCAACGATTATTATTTATTGAAAGATATTAGCGGTACCCGGCTTTACTCACTTTTAATACTCCAAAAACCGTTTATAAGCACAAATAGATAAGTTACTGTATTTCATTGTTTAGATGATAGTTATATTTGTTTTTGCTAGTGATGATGAGGCAAGGTATCTACTGGTGGGACTCTTGTATGAAAACACATTCCCCCTTATTCCGAAAAAATGTAGTACTGCGACAAACGAGGACCAATAAGTCGTAGATTATACAATACTGGAGGACACTCGGAACTAAATAAGATAGACTAGGGGTCTCATTAGACCGAATTATCTATCATAAGAAGTACCAGGAACAAGGATGTTCTGTATTTTGGAATAAATTTTATGAATGCACCAGTACCAAAGGAAGAAAGTACAACAGTACTAACGCTGATTCTCGTTTCAGATTAAAGCGGAATATCATATTCTTAGTTTAGTTTAGGTTAGTTTTTAGTCCTTAGGTTAGTAGTTATTCCTTGGGTTATTTTTTTCAACTCTAAGCTTTCTACATAGAATATATATTCTTTAAAATATGAGTTTCTTCTTTAAAACATCTGTCTCTTTTACATATATTGTTGTAAACGAGTTGTTTGTATGCAAGGCAGTAATATTTAGTCATTGAATGATTTGTATACTGAACAATGTCGATGTCCTTTTGGAATTTTTACTAAATAATTCATACTAAAGTACTATGCTATTGTTTTCTTGTGTTACTCATAGTTCAAACAATGTCAAAATTGACTTTTAAATAACTATAAAATGTTTTATATCTGATTGTTTTACTTTTAATGTTATGGTTACAAATAACAGCTTTTTTATTAACAAATTCAATTTCACAAAAAGTTTTAATAATATTAGTTTATCACAGGGTGATTCGGTAGCACTGAAAGTGTTAAATACCTAATCTAGGTATGTAGTAAGTAGCTTTTTTTTATAATACAAAGTGGCAACCGAGCAATTGGCCACCAAGATTCGCTGAAAAATAAGACGCGATCCCTGCTCGTAGACATCTGTAATTGCAGATTCGTTGCCGACCTTTAATCTACAAAGGAGGAGATGTTCAGCAAGAGGATAATACATCTTCCTATGCGTCCCCTCCCCCGCCAATCCACTTCCCCTTCCCATCATTTCCTTATAAGGAAATGATAGGAAGCTTACCTAATTTGAGAAAAATGTAGAGTAAAAATTCTACTTTATAATAGAGACAAGCCTGTACCTTGTCTCCTTATTTATGCTAATTTTGAAGTCTATTTTGTATAGGAAAACTGGATTACACAATATTTCTTAGATGTAATTGTATTAGCAGAGATTGATGCTTGCTTTATTCTAAGTTATTACTTGAAGTTTATGTTATTCAATGTCAAGTATGGAAATGTGATATACTTACGTCTGATAAATGTAAAGATGAAAAGTAGGGTTTATAGATTAATGTAGGTTTATAAAGGAGTTTGAATGTCATATAACTTAGTTGACTTATGGCCATTTTCACCAACGATCCCTAAATTTTAGGTAACCCTTAACGCATTTTAAATGTCACTTAACACAACTTTCGTTTTCACCAACAGTTAAGTGTCACTTTAGACCGTAAGGGATCCGTTAGATTAAGGGAGGCCCTTAAGTAAAAAGACACCTATCTAAAACTACTTTAGGGATTGATTGGTAAAAACGGGCATTACGTACCTACAAGTTCAAAACTTTTTTAATACAATTTAAAAACTAGTTTAATAAATTGCATAGACTATCATACCCAAACGATTGACAATACGCGCAAAGGTTTCAGTCAAGCACGTCTTAAACAACGCACCACTCAAGTAACCCATTGACATAATCTGGATGTAACTTGTCTACAAACTTGTGGGCCACATTGTAAACCGCTTAGATAACTTGCTTGAGTACACGTAACCATGCTTGCATTTTAAACAAGTACGAGGCAATTTTCCCATCATTCAAATGGTCGACAGCTTTTTTCTTACGAGTGTTGCTTTAATCGTCACATGATCAAATGTGACATAAATGAGTTCTAACTGCGCAGGTATGCTTTAACTTGATTTTACTAGTTTCACACGTGGACTTAACATGAAGACAGAGTAACTGATAGTGCAGTAATATTGCTACATTTACGCACACTGTTAATCCAGCACCATTCTTCATATTAAATGGCAAGATCGTGTACCTAATTCCGAAGTACTGCAGCGGACTAAGATGTCTGGAATAGAAGCCATGCTCATCAAGGACCAGCTGAATTGGTGCGGACATCTTGTTCGGATGACTGACTCCAGACTGCCAAAATCCATATTTTACTCTCAACTGAAAATGGGTAAGCGCAAAGCGTTCAAATAAAACTGTTCTTCACGAATGTATTTATGCTACCCTCGTGCGAACTATAGTAATAGTCAGAAATGTAGTTGATATAAACTACTTTTATATGAAAGTTGTGGCTGTTTTCTTGTAATAAACTACTTGAATGGAAATATCTAAGTTGCACATAGCATACGTATTTTGTTGAAATAAATATATCGTAATATAAGGGAATATGATACATTTCTAGGTTGAATTTTAAATAAACGATTTACTTTGGTATTAAATATATGTGGATCAACTTTATAAAACTGTTTCGAAATTGACTGAAAAATTAAATAAATTCATTGTAAATTAATAAACCCCTAATTAAAAAGTTTGCACAATTAAAACTTGAGACAAATAATGTTGCTTTCTACCGCACACTACCAATTGCTACGAAACACTACCGTAATCTGTAGTAATTAGTAAGTATTAAATCGAAAATCAAATAATGTTGTTTTCTACCGCACACTACTACTTGCTACCAAACACTACCGTAATCCGTAGTAATTAGTATGTAATAAATCTAAAACCAAATAATGTTGTTTTCTACCGCACACTACTACTTGCTACCAAACACTACCGTAATCTGTAGTAATTAGTAGGTATTAAATGGTATTCACTCCGAGAATCGAACCGGGGTCATTGCGGTGTCAGAGGATTCGATTGTATCTACTCTGAACACAACCTACTTGTTAACTAATGTAAATCGAATTAATTAGTCAAATAGCAACCAACTACAGCCTACTTGAAATGTTGTTCGAGAAACAGTTACACGGTACAATTATTTAGTTAATTAATATTACTTTAAACTATACGAGTATTAACACTAGCTTTCGCCTGCGACTCCGTCTAAAGTACAGCGATAAACGAGGACCCATAAGTCATCGATTGTACGATACTGGAGGACACTCGGAACTAAATAAGATAGACCAGGGGTATGGACCAAAGTATGTATCATAAGAAGTACCAGGAACTGGGATGTTCTGTATTTTGGAATAAATTTTGTGAATGTACCAGTACCAAACGTAGAAAGTACAACAGTAATAACGCTGATTCTCGTTTCGTAATAAAGCGGTATAAGTAACCTACGTGTTGTTACAATCTATGTAAAATTTCATCGAGAGTCGTTCAGCTGTTCTGGAGAAAAATATCCATCCATCCAAACTTTCGTATGAAACAAAATCTATTTATCTGTTATTTTGTACTTACTTTATTTTATGTATACTCGTTTACAACGTGTCTTTTTTTTACCTGAAACAAAATACAATCAATTATTAATATTTTTTCTTATATGTATGAGGGTTTTTATATTATTTTTTAAGTTCTATTTTATGGCTTATACTAATAAATAAAACCTGATATTAACCTTGATTTTTTTCTACACTCTTAAAAAAATATCTTTACTTTTTATATAACATAAAAAGTTACTTTGTCAACCTTATTAATTTAGATTTCTACAAGCGATCATGGTACTAAACCTAACAATGAAAATTGGTATTTATGTATGTCTATAAACAAAGCAGGTCCTCTATATTTACAATTCATGAAGTTAATTAATCTTTTCGAGGGCGTTAACTGCAAATGCGCCTTTGTCTTGGTCCTTGTAAATGTGTCATCCGAGGAACCTCACAATGTGTGCGTGGGTTAAAAAATTATAATAAAATTGCTATAAATATGTCTATCTTAAACCCTTGCACGTCAAGGAAAACATCGTGATGCAACCTGCACATATCGGCGAAGAAAATCAAAGATTTGAGTGAAATCGACCCGCACTGGGCCAGCGGGTGACTATGGCCTAGTCACCTCTTAGGGTGTAGATTCCGCGCCCCTTGGTGGGGACGTATAGTCAGCTGGTGATGATGATGAAACCCTTACACTCCGACTTACAACTTTATTATACACGAAACTCAAACTTTTTAAAACAATTGATAATCGTTTAATTCCAAACTCAAAATGTCAAGATACAAAATACATGAAGGTCTCAAAAGGTCAGTGTTCAAATCAATATTGCTATTCCTTTCACTGTCTTAGATATATACAGTGATAATTTTATGACACTTAATTCAAAGTAAAACTAATAAACGCTGCAGTAATTAAATTGTACCATAGGCTTTTGCAAGTTCATCTGCAAATCAAATCGAGCACGCATGAGGCACGCACGCCGCACACCGCACGCACGGCTTTGTACCGGATGTCAGTATTAGCGCTGTTAATACTATTTACTAAATCCTTCTATTATAAGGACTTTTACATGCATTACCGAGCTTTCGATAAACTCATGTATCCATTTTAGAAATGAAGTAAAATTATTATTAAAATCTGTAAGAGTTATTGTAATAGAGTTTTGCTTTTCAAATTTAAATGTTTAGTTGTGGGAGCAAATATTTCATTGTACAATTTTCATCTCTCATTCTTAGTGGCTAAGTTATAATGTTACTTATCTATACTAATATTATAAAGAGAGAAACTTTATATGTATTGAAATAACTCAAGAACTACTGAACCGAATTCAAAAATTCTTTTACCATTAGAAAGCTACATTATCCCCGAGTTACATTGGCAATGTTTTTTTAATTCCAGGCGGACGAAGTCGCGCACAACGGCTAGTCTATAATAATATCATAGAGAAACACTTTGTTTTTTTATATATTGAAACAACTACAGAAATACTGAACCGATTCTAAAAATTCTTTCACCATTAGAAAGCTACATTATCCCCGAGTAACATAGTCTATTTTTTAATTCCACGCGTACGAAGTCGCGGAAAACAGGCAGTATTTCATAAGTAAATTATAATCAATAACAGTATAACTAGTAGTTGTACAGTTAGAAACTCAAGTTACAACTAGGTGTCGCTGCGGACGTGCAAAAAGCGTCGGCGACAGTCACGATCGTCGGCGGGACTGCTTTAGATTTAGAATCAATACATATTAATGTAGTCCCTAGTGGTCTACAGGTGCTCGAATAGTACAAGTAAAACGACAATAGATGGCACCAGTTGTATAGAAAAATGTTAATTAAAAACTATTGTTCAATTGTCATCATTTTTTTGCTTAATTTCCTTTAACTTGAGTCGGCACTACATTTTCTTTCACGCCTTTCTATTAATTAATGTACCTTTTTTAACTTTTCAAACGTCAGGAAATGCACCCCTACGCCGGGCTATGCAATGGCGTAATACCCACTAAAACCTGACGGCCCTCACACGTATTACGGCGGGGTAGCGGGCACTATATTACGTCCGCGACACCTAAGTCAACTCCTACGTTAGAGCAAAGCTTAACTAATCCATTTAGTAGCCCTAAGTAACCATAGTTAGACAACTCTGAGTGTGGCAGTATGTATAGTCTTCGAGTATTAGAGGATTATTAACATAGAGTACTTTGAACATGCTTGTGACTTCAAGAAACCTCGAAAGACTTCATTTATAAATACCATTGGT
>QDHC01007041.1:981421-993474 GCA_013186455.1 Papilio dardanus tibullus
AGTCATCAGAGCGATGGCGTCATGTGAAAATGGCGGGAATTTGCGGAAATATTACGCTGAGCTTTTTATAATATATTAATAGATTAATATCTTATGATTATTTATATGTCCTTACTTAATATGTGTCTAGTTGTCTATATCTATACTAATATTTTAAAGAGAGAAACTTTCTATTTTTGTTTGTATTGAAATAACTCAAGAAGTACTGGACCGATTTCAAAAAATCTTTCACCATTAGAAAGCTACATTATCCCCGTGTAACATAGGCTCTATTATTCCAAGCGGACGAAGTCGCGGACAACAGCTAGTTTAATTTAATTGTATACCTTTGATATTAAAGGTAAATAAAGACTTTATTTTTATTTATGAAAATGGTCCAAACAGCGACAGTAGCTTTTTCTATAATTTTACATATAAAAAAAATAACGAATCTAAGTTAATGACAAGAAAAACCTCCAACGTTAAAACTTTTTAGGTCATTTAGGAGGAAAATGCTATTTATTTAACTAGTCAAATAAATAACAAAATAAAATAATACTCACACAGGTCGCTAATAATCCTTAAATTAATTCTACATTAATATTAATAGTTTAGAACCCGGAACTTTAAGTTATCGAGCCGTCAGCGTGGTGTCGATGCGGCCGGGCATGGCGTGCGACCGACTACTAATTCATTAATAGAACTAACCTCGAATTAATGAATCGCCCGAAGCACGAACTTATACGCAACTTAACGAATGTTCAATGATCTCTGGATCATCGCATCGTTACAATCAAGCTATTATAAATCCTATTTTAAAGTAATAAGAGTCATAATCCTATAATAATGCATACAATCACTCAGGTAGCCTTCTGTACCTTGATCCCGTACAGCAGAACAGAGTCGGGTTTCAGTGGTTTTATAAACAAATATCACGTTGCGATTGCTGAATTAAGAATAGATCTTATACCACTATAAAATAGAGGCGTTAATTCAATGATAACTTGTATGGAACCGTAATAAATAAGTTGGTATTTTAGTGTCAAAGCTAAAAGTTACCTTGGTGACAGGAACGCGTATTGACAGCGAAGTATTCTTTACTACGTGTAGGTGAGAGTTGAATAAGTACTCTAAGAAATGGATATAGACACGGGAAAATCAATATTAATTAAGCCGGCTACAGACGCTCTGTTTTAAATGTAGATGTCTATGGGCAGCGGTCGCTTCGCTATTACAGCGAATTAAGGTGGCCGCTTGCTCGTTTGCCACTTTTTAATATAAAAAAAAAAAAAACTGTACAGTTCGACTGCACAAAACTAACGTGTGTAGGCAAAACTGACAACTGTACAGTTCGAATGTGCAGTTCAAATTGACGTGTGTACATTAGTCTTAACTGTACAGTTAAAAAACTGCACGTCTGTTGCCGGCTTTATGAAGTATAAAAGACAGACATTTAAAATACTGAAAAACTGATGCTTTTACTGAACAAGGTAATGATAAAGTTTTAAATTAAAACTGTAATGAATATTGCAGAGAGTCTTGTTTCTAAAATTAAGCTTATTTTACAATGATAATGTATATCTGTGTTTAATTTATAATCCCAGTGATTTTTCTATAGACAAGTATATTGAAATTCGCGCAAATGTACTCTCGATATTATCTCCATAATTACTGTCGGAAATAACGAGACGTGGTCTTTCAATCGTTCTCGATTCCGATCTCTTATCTCAAACTCTCTGATCGGATCGCTCAATCGGTGCTCATTGTCAACCACGTATTGATGTGACAACTTTAAAATCAATACACGCAAATCAAAACTCTATTACGTCTAGTTATGGTCGCTTATGGAATAACAAATTATACCTAGACACGATAAATTATACAAAAAATATGTTAAAGTAAATTGAACTTTATTATCTAGGATTAAAACCTATTTGGATTGTAAATTATAGTCAAGAAAAAGCTTCACCATTAACGTCATGCTCTTGTCACATCAACGCCTTGGCAAGTTGTTTGAAACAAAAAAATACATAGGATTTAAAAGTTGATAAAATAATTTGCAATAAGTCATTTTATTATTAATAAATTCTTTAAAGTTGATATCTGTTCTGTCATATCATCTATAATTCGATATTTTTTATCTCGTAGAAGATAAAGTATCTTGTTAAAATATTTTAACACGTTCTTTAGACATGTGACAGCGGAGCCATATCTAAAAAGTTGACAGACGACTCGGAGCACAATTTTAAAAGTCCATTCTCTTCTATTAACATTAAAACTTACCTTAATAACATTATTAGCTTTATAAGGACATTTTGAAAACTGGTCCTAAAGCAACGAAGTAAAAAAAGGGGGAGTTTTTATTTGAAACTTTTAAAATTCATGAACTTTATCTCACAGACAAGTACCGCGATTTGACTCTCACTTATAGAGGTTTCTCTCTTATAGAGATTTCTCGCTTATCCATGCTTCACTGTTATCCTAAGGTCCTAATACCAGTTTAAAAAAATGGATAATTCTATCCTAATGGCTAAATACTACTAGAAAAATATTCCATTTTAGACTTACAAAGCTCACATTAGATAGAAAAGCTTTTTATCCTTATAGAGCTTTCAAATCTGTCAATTAATCAACGTAAAACATTGTATTGACGTTATCATATCAGTTAACAGTTAACACGCTTTGTAACTTAAAGTTCAAGTGTTTAGTGTAGGAAACGTAGGTACGAGTATGTTCCCCGCATCAGATACTTATAGGATGATTTGTGATCGTTCATAACACTGCCTACAAGGATTTGTCAATGAGATAAACGTTTAATATGTCCTAGAAGAACAAGCATTACCATGCTTGTCTTTTTGATTAAAAAAATATATAATTTGAAAAAGGAACAGGTCATGATAGTGGGGATATGGAAGGCTGCATTCAATTGTAATTAATTATTTTTATAAATACTTAATAGTCTTTAGTAATTTAAAAAGCATAATACGACACAACAGTGTTTTGTTTTTTATTTTGGAACGAAATTAAGTAGACTATAGACGTTCAGTATTAAAAGATCTGTCCAACTGTACAGTTCTAATTGTTGCCTAGACACGTCGTTTTAACCGCAGAGTCAAGGTGAATAATTCTAATTGTGCAGTTACAACTTAGCGTGTGTAGGCGTCTTTAGCATACGATTTAGTTTATTATAACATTTTAACTACCTACTTTAGTAGTCAGTTCATAAAGCACATCAACAATCTCTTTAGTTAACATAACATACGTCAACAGGTCAAACCAACCCACGCGTGCAGAAAAATGTTGCCATAAAAGTTACAAAATCTAGATACGAAGCACGAAGCCCACCGGCGCACTAGGACTTCAATCTACAGGCTACAGAATAAAATAAACATCGCATATGAATCTTAGTATTGTAGCCAGTCATAACTCTTCAAACAGCCGTCATAAAGCGGACCAAGCGGGGGGCTTGATAAGCCGATCATTTGCATACTTCTACGCACTGTTCATAAGGACTATATTTCCTTGAACGAATGTAAACTACTTATAGAAATAGATAGGGTTGTAATCATTTGTTAAGATGAATTATGATCTTTATAAGCATACTAGCTGTTTATAATTACTGCTAGATGAAAACAACTCTAAAAGTCCATGCGAAAAATGCAATAGTAAACTTTCGGCTGAATTTTCAAACATCACTTAAATATTTAAGATCCTCTTACATGTTAAGTCCTTATTTAAACGCCAAATTCTACGTGGATCTCGTTTAATTTTAACTCTACTTATATTTTAAGCGACGCTTAAATTTGAGTGGCATTTAAACGATCGACCAGTTGACTTCTAATATAAATCTTCATCTATAGAAGTATGGTTTGTTTGTTTTTTTGGATTGAATTAGCTCCAATTACTGAACCTATTTGAAAAAGTCACTATTAGAAAGCTACAGTATTCCCGGTGATATAGAGTATATTTTTTATTTAATTCCGCCCGTACAAAGTTGGGGGTGACAACTAGTTACTTGATAATGTAGAGAGTCTAAGCTAATGTCGTATCCAGTTAAATCTAGAAATCACAATAAGATTGTAAAATGTATAATAAATTCTATGTCAGTATTATAAATATGTGAATAAGGTTGGTAGGCAACATAGCGCACTGAGATGTCGAAGTGCTGAGATTATCCTTGGACCTCCATTACTCAAGAATATGTGGGCAGGTTGTATAGGCTCGCTTTTTAATACTAATCTTTTATAACTGATAGTAGGCTTTCGTCGACAATATATTATACTTTATCGCTACTATAAAATAGTAGAGACTGTGATTTGCGTTGCGTTTCTTTAAATTAAATTCTTTGTTGTAATTTCTTAAACAGTGATATTTTTTGTGCAAGAATTTTGTCTTGTGTTAAATAAATGTACTTTTTAACGATGAAGAAATTACACTTTTTAAAATTTGTTTTTTTGAAGTCACTACGTCTGTATAAATATTATCTTACTTTTATGAGCTTTGATTGATACAACAAGAAGTAGAGTAGATTACCTGAAACAAAAAAAATAAGTTTCTTAATTGTTTATGTAATGAATATCTTAATCCTTACACAGTATAAAACAATAACACTTTTTTTATGTTTGTCCCATATATATGCTTGAATCTTAAAAGTACGCAACGGATTTTGATGTTTTTGATTTTGAAGGATTTAAAATATACAACAAAAACATTTTCTAGGAACGTGGTAGTAATCTAGCTATTCAATGGCGTATTTATTTTTATTTTCTCTTATTAAAATATCCCGTTTTTTATAAGATTTTTGTGACGATCACCGTAATACGGTACCTTCCAGTTTCTCTAAAATGTTAACTTTTATCAGTTGGGTTTAATTTAGTTTGATTTTTATTTATCAAGATTATAAGAAATAATAAATTCTATATAGAGATATTTAAAAAAGTCAGTTTAAAAGTTACAGCAATCGGCATTATTATCAATAAAGCGATCTTTTCTCAAACGATAACTGCACATTATTGAGAAGTAATAAAAAAGCTTACAAAGTACATTTAGCAAAGACCAAATGTAAATAATAAATTCCAAGCAAAATCTGATTTCCCTCACTTCAAATGTCTTTGGAATCGAATAACCTTTCAAATTCGCAAAAAGTACGAACCATTTTTTTAATTAAGTGTTTTAGTTGAAAATATTTTTGTTGACAATTTAGTTGAATATGTACATATTTACCCGACGCTCTTACGGTGAAGGAAAACATCGTGATGCAACATGCACATATCGGCGAAGAAATTCAAAGATATGTGTATTCATGCAAAATACACGCTAGTCGTGAAGTTACGGCAAATGGAGCCCATCATGGGTCGAACTATAATATAATACAATATAATGTGATTAGTATTTTGCTGAGATAAAAAGCTTATCAGACGTGAATTTTAAAAATGAAACGTCCAAACATTCAAAGAAAATTTTCTCGTCCTTGTCTCGTATAATAATCAACTCGAGTCCTCAGTAAAATAGCAGTCACAAGTTCTTAGTCTACTCTGGTCCAGTGCTGATTGGTAGACACATATCTTTTTAGGGTTTACAACTAGAATTTTATAGTATTTTGGATACGTAATACTTTGATTAATAAAACCCGTCGGCCGACCCAGATATTGTTGGGGAGAAGCCGTGGAGCTGGACCTGCTTCAGCTAAAAGCTAACGATTGGCAAGCTCAGGACAGGTGACGATGGTGCTCTCTTGTGTTGGAGGCCATGACCCATTTTGGGCCGTTGCGCCAGCGGAGTAAGTAAGTAAATAGTTTATTAGGTATGTTAGTACAGTTGTCGACTTGTCGGTTGCTCTCGGTTACTCATTGAAAAACATCTATCACCAGCCAAAGTCATCGATTCTTTCATTCATAAATTAACGAGTTCATTACACCAGTCAGGATCTCTTTCCTTTTCTTTAACTCGACAGTAGTGACTAGTTCGAGATTATCTTCATACCTTATCCATCTTATAATTACTTTTTCTTTGGCTCGAATACACTTCGATACAAAAGTGCTAATGATAATATTCGGAAATATTTTCTCTAATGGAATTTTATCAATTACTGTTTTTATTTGTTTAGATATTTTGTCTACATAGAAGTACAAATAACATTTTCTCGGTACATTTTAAAGTACTTTTATAAATATTTATTTTAAGTAAGGTATTGACTTGACTCTTATAGCATATTGCGTATTTTATCAACTTAAAATAGTACCTTCATCGCCAAGAGTGTTACGATAAACATCTTCGACAGCAAAAATGTTAAAAAAATTCAAGATAAATCCAGATAAATGGAAATTGTCTCGTAAACGGATTGTGTAAGTAACTGTACGTTGTGTAGGTCGGCACGCGGAGCGTATCTAATTAATTTCTAAGTCAGCAACACTCCGGTGTCCGACCGTCCATTACTGGGCAATGCAATTCTCTCTTATTAATGAACGGTCCGCCATACTTGTGTTCTGTGTAAGTAACATGCGTATAAGGGATACAAATGTATGAATTAATTTTTAATATTTATAGTTAGTTGTAGATACTTCCAGTCTCAGTATAAATAGTTTAATGATTACTGATACATTGACCCTTAGGGAGCATTTAACTTCTTACTTCGTCAGCGTGGTTTGGGAAAGCTTCACACTAAACTTCACCCATAGTGGCCGATCGAGTTTGAATGCAGCAATTACCGTGGCGTTTGGCTTAAACCGGCTAGTTTTTTTCAATAACTGGAACCACTAAGTCTAAAATGTTGTAGAATCAATATAAATAACAGGGGGGTTACCGTATGTATGCGCTACAAAGCGATTCGATAGTGAAAATCAAAAATGTATAGAAGCAAATCACTTGTTGAATGTTATTGTCAGTTTCCTACACTTTCGTCGATTCCATTAGTGATATCGCCAATCGAAAGATACTTTGGGTATTCCCCAGATGTGCTTAACCTCAAAACCAAGGCTGTGGTTATAATAAAATTGACTTTGATGTTTAACCCAAGAACAGCGTTGAAAAAGTCCGTGCAACTTTATTAAGGTGATCGTTTTCCAAAAGGGATCGCACAAAGTAACTCGCCGCGGATAAATATTGCGGATTAAACACTGTGTTCAACACAGTTTGAATTGTGCTGGAGATGAAGCCACGGCTTCCATAGTTCGTGATTATATGAATTAAGTGGATTATGGAGGGCTGTTGTAGGGGCAGGATGCAAAAAGAAATGCTTTTATTAACATACCTGTAACATAACAGTAGGTATGTTATGTGAAAGTTTACGAACTATGTTTTGTAGTAAACGAAGTATGTTTTTATAAAATACTGCCTGTTGTGCGCGACTTCGTCCGCGTGGAATTAAATAATATAGCCTATGTTACTCGGGGATAATGTCGCTTTCTAATAGTGAAAGATTTTTTGAAATCGGCCCTGTAGTTCTTGAGTTATTTCAATACAAACGAAAATAGAAAAATACAAAGTTTCTCTCTTTATAATATTAAGCGTAGACTTGTACTTGTATGTGAAGTATGTTTTGTATACGATAATGAACTTACTTTTAACATAATAACACGTCTGATTTTATTAGTAAATAGAAATATTAGGACAGATGTAGAACTTAACTTAGAAAAATACATAGACATGCTAAGTTCTTTTGTTAATTGCTCGTGGAAGTTACGGACAAAAGCTAGTATAAGCAGAAAATATACTTTTTTGGCATTTAATGTTATTTCTTTTTAGACAGGATTTACCTCGAGAGGAGTAAACAGTTGTCAGCTACCCAAAGCACTTTTCGTTTGGCGATATCGCTGTTGGAATCGACATAATTGTATGGAACCGTCATTGACATTCGATAAGTCATGTGCTTGTCACGTGTGAGACATCAAACGTTATTGTAAGATCCATACAATTTAGACGTTAGCGATAGTACTCTGGGTAGCCCTCCAGTTTCAATATGAATTTGTTTTGTTTCTTTAAACAATAACACTTTGGTACATTCAATCATCAGATTAAGTAATTGAAAACATACCTAGACAACTATTATGTTCGTGTACAATCAGATTATTGAATATCAAATATATTATCGCCTTTATCCTATTGTAATAAGGTACAATTTAAATGTTGTGTGTTAAAAATAACGTGTAATATTAATTTAATGGTGTTTTATCACTGCGATCGACAAATCGAAGCCGTAAAGCCTTGTACGCATGAGAATAGTATTAGGTCAAGTAGCAAGTAGTAGTAGAGTAAATTAGTAAATCCTTTGGCTGGACAGTTATTACTTGCTAAGTTGCTACTCGACTAAAATACATTTTTTTTATTGAACGATTTATTAACTATGTTTTTTATTTCCGCGCAGACGTAGTCGCGGGCGACTGCTAGTGTGTACGTTGCTAGTTTCATAATTACAGATTGGCTTAGACTAATTCTGGCATTGCTAGTGGGAGCTTCGTTTCTGATCTTTGACACTATCAAATATGGCTTCAAAACTCCAGCCACGCTTCAAATTTTGAAGCCATATTAAGCTTTGCCTTAATGGATAAATAGAAGATCGTATTGTATTGCTGTTAGGAAGCGTTTTCGATTAGCATAAAAAGATTTGCGTTCCGGCCAAGGTCGGCTCGACGTTGATCGATGACAGAGGTTTATTATAGACAACGGGACCCCATTCGGTTCATGTCCACGTTCTATCGACCCTTTTTTGTTCCCACACGTACTGGCAACATGTAAAATTTCAATAGATCTTTCGTGTAATTGTTTTTGAATTTGTACTTTAAAACGTTAAAGTCATCAAAGCCATTTGCTTAGGTTAAAAAAAATTTAATGAATTTTTAATTCGGCGTGCTAATATACAAATCGATGTTTTTATCGACCCAGATAGATTTGATCTAAACTAGTTATGTAGTTCTTATTGTGTTTTTTTTTACGATTATGCTTGAAATTGATGACGTAACCAGTGTACATTGTTAATCCGGAATTTAATAGTATTAGTACGAATAAAAGAACGATGAGCAAAGACCTATGGACCTTGGTCTACCTCTCAAAAGCAATAAGTCATATGTCGTTGGAAAGGCCTTTGCTTATATTCTGTCTAAAATAAAAATGTCCCTACCCGACTCCCTACCCTATTACCCGTAAATACTGACAAACTTCAGTACAATAGATGTAAGTCTGCTCTAAAGAGCGAATTGAAACTGAACACTTTGTTATTATTTTTGACAATAACTCGATAACCCCATAAGCTACACATTTACCGTCATACACAAAAATAAAGTATAAGGAAAGACCTTTCCAACGACATATGGCTTGTTGCTGTTAAGTAGGTAGACCAGGGGGGCCACCCAAATTACTTTCCGATCGGCGATATCGCTGATGGAATCGACAAAAATGTATAAACTGAAATTGACATTCGATAAGTAATGTGCTTGTCACGTGTGAAATATCGAACGTCATTGCCAGTTATATGCATTTTTGACGTTCGCTATAGAATCGCTTCTTAGCTAATGTTTCGGTAACCCACCAGATCGCGCATTCTCCTTTGTATTGTTATTATTCATTTTCGCGAATTAAATGACATTGCCGACAAAAAAATGTGGTGGGCGGTCAGATAATTTATTATCTTTGAAAAAGACGTTAAACTGATAAATACCATATTTTATTGATTAAGTTTCTCATATTTTTGTTAAAGCTTGAGCCGAGATTCAAGATAATGAACATTAAATTCGTCAATAATTCATAAATAATGATACGCTGACGTGTGAGATTGGAATGATATGTAAATTTGTATTTATTATAGACGAAGACAAACGAGCAAGGGTCACCAGGGGGCTACCCAAAGTACATTCGCTACGAAACGATTCTATAGCGAACGACAAAAATGTATGGAACCGAAAATGACGTTCGATATCTCACACATTTTCACATGCAAGCACATGACTTATCGACTGTCAATGTGCTTTGTCGATTCCATCAGCGATATCGCCAATTGAAAAGCACATTGGGTAGCCCCCAGATGTTATGTCTACAACTACGCAACCACATTCGCAAATTACAATTTATTAGAGGAAGTAGATAAATTATAAGAGTTTAATAAAGCAAAAAGCAAGCAGAGAAGAAAGGAAAAAATTGGAATTGCACTCGGGCGCTATCCTTAAAGGGCACCAAAGACAAAAGCCTAAATAAAAATGGAAAAATAATAAAAGTTCAGTTCTTTGCTTTATTTTAAGCACCTACCTACTATCATGGTGGTCCATGGCGGGATTCGAACTCGGGACCTGTAGATTACAAGTCAAGAGCTAAACCCTTGAGCCACCGATACTCTATAACAATAAATATATAAAATTCCTGTAGGATAAGAATCGTTTTTTCGCGCTCGGAATGCGGAGATGAGTCTAATGATATATTCACATAATTAATTAGCGATCCCTGTCTACCTTCGCGAGTGATAACAATCTGTTAGCAACATGCTGCCAACTGGCGCCCTGTAATGAAGCTCGCTTAGATACAAATATCAATATGATAGTTTGCAGCTAAATATTTATACTTAATATTAATGAATTTTATTGAATAACTAGTATTAGACAAAACAAAAAAAATACTCGTAAAAGTTAAATAAAAATAATAAAAAATAATATAAAAAAATCTATACTCATATCTGGTAACTATTATACAAAACTATCACTAATTACCACTGATTAACCTTTTATTATTTTTATGATCACGTAACTGTTCTAACTTACTCATATTATAAATTTGAAAGTTACGATGTATGTATGGATGGATAGATGTTTGTATCTCCAAAACGGCTAAACGAATCTTGGTGAAATTTGGTATAGATGTAGAACATATTAGGCTACTTACTATGATTTTCCCACGCAGACGGAGTCGCGGGCGATAGGTAGTTATGTTAAATTTTTATTGTAAATTTTCTCTCTAAAAGAATAACTCCGTTACTCGTATGCTAGATAGTGACATGAAAATCTATGATAAGACACCGGTCACAATATTTATACCCATACTTCCTTTAGTTACTTATTAGTTCATGGAAAATGTACTATAAGTTTGTCCGTACTAACACCCGTTACTTGTCGACTACAGCAACCAGATAAGAGTAATTTATGACTATATGTATAAGCAGAGACATGCGCAAAAAGTTCAAAATGATTTATCGTATCTCGCATCATAGTTTAGCGCACGCATCATGATGAAGATGTCAGAAAGTATAGAACTGCCTAAAATGATTTATTATTTGTTTTGATCGTTTGATTAGTGTTATTTAAATTATATTTGTACGGAAGCAGGTACCAGGTAGGCCTGGTAAGCAATATTATTAATAATATTTAATTATTATTATTATTATCTACTCTACAATTTTTCCGTGAATATACTAAGAAAAGGGTGATTAGAGGACTTCAATTTATTTCAGATTGTTGTCCGCAAGTTCTTCCGCGTGGAATTAATAAATATAGCCTATGTTACTCGGGTATAATATTGCTTTTTAACGTTTAAAGAATTTTTGAATTCGATCCAGTAGTTCTTGAGTTATTTCAATACATACAAAAATACAAAGTTTCTCTCTTTATAATATTAGTATAGAGTATAGATTATAGTTTATACAATGTCCATATATATAAGAGTTCATCGGCCAAATGGAATGTTAACCCCTCGCACGCCATAGAAACATAATTAGTGTAGTCCCAGCGATGATGCTATCGCTCCTTTCGCGTCTATTGAATACTGGCTAGGTTCATTACGCGTACTCCTATACTGGCGCAGCAATGGACGTTGTCTTAATACTAATATATCTTACGTTGTGGTACTCAATCAAGAGTTTGACTTGATATCTACCATGTTAATGTTCTGATTTGTTAAAGTAAGCTTTCACTGCAGAAAGTGTACATACTATAATTACGGGAACAATAGTATGTTTTTCTAACAGGTTGTAGTATGTTTTTCGATTATCGAGGATTTTCTTGCATAGTCGCTGTGGAACGGTCTGTTCTCGGCGGTATTTCAAACCAAAAGAGATAAGCTCGCTTCTTGAAGGATCCTAAGTCGTACATGCGCTACAA
>QDHC01007041.1:1004713-1036208 GCA_013186455.1 Papilio dardanus tibullus
CCGAACATACATAAAAAAAAAAAAAACTCATTGACTTGATAACCTCCTTCTGTTGGAAGTCGGTTAAAAATGGGTGCGAATTACAATAATTTAAGTTGATAAATTCGTCTCTCTCATTCTCCTTTAAAAAACAAAGACAAAATGCTTTAATTCAAATGTCACGATAGTGGAATTTCACTCGACCACTTAATAGTTGTCAAGTATTAACTCACGTAAAGTCCCCTTATTGTATTTTGTTCTTCATACTAGTCAGAATAATTTTATAACAAACTAGCTGTTGCTCGCGACTTCATCCGCTCTGAATAAATTAATATAGCCTATGTTACTCAGAGGTAATGTAGCTTTCTAACGTTGAAAAAAATGTTAAAATCGGCCTTGTAGTTTTTAAGTTATTTCAATACTTACAAAAATACTAAATTTTCCTCTTTATCTATATTAATATTATAAAGAGAGAAACTTTGTATTTTTGTTTGTATTGAAATAACTCAAGAACTACTGGGCCGATTTCAAAAATTCTTTCACCATTAGAAAGTTACATTATCCCCGAGTAACATAGGTTACAATATTTAATTCCACGCGGACGAAGTCGCGTACAACAGTATTATAATATTAGTTTGGAAAAAATATATATAAAAAATTATACACTCTGTGTGTATCTAATCTGTGCGATTCGTCATTACTGTAAGGTTTTTTCCACCGGTCATTATCCATCCGGATCCCGTGAGTTCCTAATGATATGAAACCAAATTATAAGGCATCGGATTTTGGTAGCCTATTAACATACCTAGCCGCGTAATTCGTGTATCATTTGGTTGTTTCGTGAAATAATGGTTGTGGGCTTAGGTGCGCCGTTTCGTGATTATTCATGTCTTTGTTACAAAACCGTGAAGCAGAAAATAACTTTGTGAACATTGAATCCTTATCCTTATCCTTACATAGTATAAAACAATAACGCTTTTTTATGTTTGTCCCTATATATGCTTGAATGTTTAAAACTACGCAACGGATTTTGATGCGTTTTTTTAAAGGATAGAGTGATTCATAAGGAAGGTTTTCATGTATAATACATTCACAATAAAGTAGAGTAACGCTGATAATTTAGAGGTTTTTAATATGATGTCGTAAATTTACACATTTTTAGCGCTTACATTGCAAACCCTGCAGTATTTAGTATCAGCATTATACCGAATCGCACCCGTGCGAAGCCGGCGCGGGTCGCTAGTTCGTTAATAAAACTTTTATGTAACTAGCTGTCACGTGTGACTCCGTCTGCGTGGAACTAAAAAAATAGTAATTAGCCTATTTGTGCCTCCAGACCGTGTTCTACATTACCTTTCACCAAGATCTGTTAAGCCGTTTCGAGCCGGGATACCTTCAAAACATACATCGATCCATCGTTACTTTCAAATTTATAATATTAGTAAGATGAGGTATATTTCGGAATATCTAGTTTTTAATATATGACAGAGGGTTTTGCTATCTCTACTTATTTAAACAGAATAAGAACATTTACGTTTTTAGAAGTTCTTCGGCAATAAAAAGCAACGGAAAGAAAATGTATTTTGCTTTATCTATACTAATATTATGAACAGACAAATTTTGTATTTTTGTATGTATTGAAGTTACTCAAGAACTACTGGGCCGATTTCAAAAAATCTTTCACCATTAGAAAGCTACATTATCCCGGAGTAACATATATATTATTTAATTCCACGCGGACCAAGTCGCGCACAACAGCTAGTATTCTATAAAGGCGTGACTTGTGTTTGCCACACCTGCACAGATGTACCTTATCAGTGCATATTAACATTTTATAGGCTCGGTTTTATTCAACTAATGTTTAACATTTAATAATTCCCATCTTATTTCACATTCACGCTCATTTGCAAGCAAATCCACAAAATAAATCAACGATTATATCGCAGTTAACTTTTTTAAATAACAATTAAAATCAAATCAACAACATACCATCGCATTGAACTAACATCTGATAATAATTTCTTACAATCTATCATTAAGTAAGCACACAAATTGGACCCTTTTTATAATCAAAATATAATTTGAAAATCTTTAAACCTAATGTAGGGATAAAATTAAAACACAAAGATGCGTTTCCACGACGAAACCAATATTTTTTTTTATTCAATTTCGGTTCCAGAATTAGAAATGCCTAAGAAACACCGACAATGACACAGGTAGACCTATAATTACCTCCTCCTCTCTTCCATCTTCCCCCGTACCCAAATTACTGTACCGACCATTAACCACTATGCGAGGCTTATAAAAAAGCTCGAAAGAACAAAAAGTCATATCTCGACCGTACCAATGACGGACTTAACATTTGAAACAAATGATTTTGAACTTTACTACTCAGATGATTAGTTTCAGTTTTAAATGCATACAGCTATTATAGAGTCATGCAGCATTAGACACATGACTTGTAACGATTTTAAAAGCACGAAAAGCTTCTTTAAACCGTCTTCACATCTTCAAACTCTCTTTTATTTAAACCTTTCCTTTACTAATTTTATTATTCATATGGGGGCTATGTTTCCGCAACTCCACGACTGGCGCGTACTACAAGAGGGCAGGTCTTGGATCACTCCATCCAGCCCAGTTCTCCAAAGAACCCCAGCAGCCCGTTGATGTTGCTGGTGATCTCTGGGAGCGATCTTTTCTAGCGAATCGGTAGAAACTTCTTAGTTTAAGTTGCATATTTGTAACTAATCATCATTTCCACGACCTCATTCTACTCCCATAGGGTCGGCGTACAAGGTTTTTATCCTTCATGTTAATCTATCCTCCACCATCTCAGCCACACCCTTGTTTATCATATCACCTTTTACGTAATCCATCTCTTTTTAGGCCTACCCCTACAGGTGTACTCGTACCTTCACATTCATACTTAAAACTCTTGAATATTTGTATTTAATTTTATATTTTGCTGGCATACTAGTTTTTTACAGCGCTTCTGCAGCCCACCTTTTATTTTATCTGTAATTTATAAACTTTATTACAGGATCTTAATCCATAAAAATGTTAATGACTGTGTTCATGACTTTAATTAAGACGGCCCCGTCTATAAGATGTATTCTGCAATTTATTTTCATAAGAATAAAGGTAATGTTGAATGGCTTTCATGTATGACCAATTTTATAGTTAATATGTATGTTATAAAATGTATTTTTTATTTTCTTAGGCAAAAGAGTTTTAGGTATTGAAAAACTTTTGTGATTCCATCTGCGCGGAACTGAAGAACAGTAGGCTATGTATTCTTCCATATTATGTTCATCAAGATCCGTTAAGCGGTTTCGGATATACGTTTAAACAAACAAACATTTATTTATAATGCGTATATCTTTTTTTACAAATACTTATTATATAATACATTTTACTTAAATAAAAACAATAAAGCATATTATATAAAAAAATAATGCACCATCAGCGGAATCCGATGAGTCAAGCAAACAGTGGTCAGAGCTGCAGAGAAAGGAACCTCCTCACTATGCGTGCGGTCTCCAAAATAACAGCCATTTGTATGTAAGAATTAAGAAATAAGATAAACATTTAAAATTAAAATATTCACTAAGAAAAATATACTCGTAAAACTCATTGAAAAGCTATAAAAGTGGTATAATTCGCAATAACTAAAAGCAAACAAAATTAGATAAATTTACGATCGAAAAAACCAGTCATTAAATTACACTTTATAACTGTTTTATTAACTTTAATAATCGGTAGGTTTTACGACTTTCACTATAAGAGGGGCCGCAAATTACTAGATTGTACCGAGCCAAATTAATTGTAATGAAAATTGCGCTTTTATTATACCTTTGTTAATTACATTTTAAAAAGTAATCAATATGAACACTACTATAGACTACATTTTATTTTAGCATGGTATTCCTCAGTGCTAATGGGTATAAGTTTTTATTACATTTCGGTATATAAAAGTCATTAATTAATACCATAGCCGGCTCCAAGGTTGCAATATGTAAATAAATACAATGTTAACTTTTTACTATGCACAATAAAACTATTTTGATGTATAAATTCTTGATCATTTTTTTACAGAAATCGAGTCGCGAATTATTTATAGATAGTCCATTTTAATTGTATGTATTTATAACTTTTGTAATTAATGTTATTATTAAGGAATTGTGGAAAAATGTTCTACCGACCATTATTGTCTAGTAAAAGCGAATCTTTAAGATAATCCTGACCATTAATATTATCTGGAACTTATTCTACGCATCCAAAACCGCTGGTAGATAAATAAAGTGTAACCAAACATGCTAATAAGAGCTCGTGATTCCAGCGAGCCACCTCGGTGGCTTTAATTGTCACTTGGCACTAAATGGGCACCAAGTGGTGCCAAATATGGGCCCCTGTGAATGGTGAGAGTCACGCCTAGGGGCTAACCGATCGCGTAGAGTGGGAAATATGGTGTTAGGTCGGGATAGGGTGGATGTTCGATTTCGTATTGACTTTTTTGCATGCAATTTTATCTTTACAGCCATAAAATAACGCACACAAAGCGCAATATGCACATTTTTACGCTTTAGAAATAAATATAGTATACTTTCTACTAGACAATTACATAGTTTAGAATTCTCACATACTTTTAATCCAAATAGGAGAGGCAGACATAGTTTTGACTACGACGACCTTTTTACAAGGTCCCATATATGGACCATAGAGTTTGAGAATGTTAATTGATCACCGACGATCGTTGGCACGTTGCAGACAATTAACGTAATACTTTTGAAAGCGTATAAGTCAACTGGCTACCTTATAATGATAGGAGAAAAAGGGACAGTAGAGCATTTTTTTGCATTGCCAACAAATTATTATTAACACCTATGCTTGATTTCTTATAGTCGTATAGATATACAATTCTTTATCCAACTAAGTTGTAAAAGAACTAAATAAAACATATAAGGATTCGAATTATACAAATTTAAACCGCACGCTACAAAATTTTGATGTTATGACCATACAGAGAGGCTGGCCTTAGTCTAAGTAAGCGAGCGGCCGGTAGGGCACAATAGCCGACCGCCCAATATGGCAGTAATTGGAAATTCTGCGGAATGCCTGAACTGTCCGGTTGCAATGCGACATCTACACGGGCGAGCCCGTTTAGGTTAAGCTTTGCGTTACGGTATTAGGAAGGATTTGAAGTTTGAAACGGTTATCGTTTGAACTTATACGACTTAATTTCACTTACAGTGACGTTGAGCTAAAAGCCCTGGAAAATCACATTGTACTAAATGTGATCTTTAGAATCTTGTTTATACAATCCTGAAGAAAACTTGCAGTAAAGTACTCTATTGTAATACAAGATTAGAATTTATAATTTCGTTGCATCGCTATCAAGTGTAGCTAAATGTCTAAAAGTAAGTATTTAACATTCAAACAATCATTTTGTCCATAACATAAAAACGACTGCTACCGCTTGACTGTGTGCATTTCGATTCAAATTGTTTAAACAAACTATTGAATATTGTAATAATATATTGTAAGTGAGCAGTAGCCCAAGGTATAACATTACAGAACATTAAACTTCAATTGTTTATTTTTTGTTATATTCCTGTAATATTGGATATCATAAAAACTATAATATCAGCAATCGTGGCTCCATTGCGAGCTTTTTTAGATCTATTTTCAGCGCACAGCAAACAAATTACTTTCGAAGAAAATATTTTAAAACCCGCAATAGTACACCTCGGGACTCTTAGTTGTTTACGATCACCAACTTCTAATAGTGCTATTGTATACCAATTTGAAACTTATTATATCTGTAATAGGGACTATGGGTGGTGCTAACTTAAAGTTGCATGTACGTGCTTTCAAAGGCTTTGTTGACATTTTTCAGTTTATGCTTTTCTATTGTAAGAAATTGTGTTTATTATTTATTACCTTCGGGAGCGGGTGCCGAGTCGGGAGCTTTGCCTTAATATGGAAAGGAGAACGGGCAGGGAAGGGGAGCGGGCATGTTACTTGCACTTATTATTTGCTACGGTAATTACTTCGCATTGTGTTCAGTTTAATTTGCGTCTGTGTTTGAACATGTCACCGTGCGAAATAACACGTTTACACGGCTTACGTTGTGCCTTGCTTTACTTCTCTTATTGCCAAAACAATTTAACAAAGAAACAATGTTTGAACACAATTTTAACGCATACTATTTTGATTGTTGAATATAGTTCAATTATTTCTATGAAAGATAACATCTTCATATTGATAAAATACAATTAAACTGTAGCTCCTTTTTTATTGTTCTTGAAATAAATCTTTATTGAAAAAGCAAGCTTGTCTGCAATAAAATACCGTTTGAGATTCCACTTTTTATCAGTTGACTCGCAAAGAAAAATGTAGACCATATTTGGTGTATAAATTATAATGTCAAGTAATTATTTTGTTTAAATAAATAAAAAAATGATCGATCTGTGATCTTGCCATTTTAATTTAGACCACCCAACAACGTCCTGATCCTGTCTAGACAAAAAATTACATTTATTAAAACTTCGCAAAAAAATTCATCGGTATACATTTTACAGCTTCATTTTACTGCCCAGTCCAAGTCACATAAACTTGTCCTGTTTTATTTACAAGCAATAATAAAACACAGTGACGTATTAAATAGTTCAATGACCTCTAAGAACATCAAATTATAGTTATAACCTAAAACTCATTTACAAATCATAAAGATCGAAAATTCAAACTTCCTCGAAAAGCGTTTAAAACATACGTTCAAATGACTAACGATAATAATCTTTTAAAAGGCTCGAGAATAAAGACCACATGGTATTGAACGAAAAGGTAAAATGCGACACCGCGTTAGCACGACCCGAAGGTAAAAAGTATACGATGTCAGAAGTCGTATAAATTAAATTAGCGACATCGATGTGAAATTCTTTTAGGTCGCTTTTGGGCAAAGATATAAAGTGTCACTATCAATTTAAAGGATTTATCAATTCATATTTTGTTTGTCAAGTTAATGTCTTCCAAATAATCTGTCATACATGAAAAGTTCGTGATTTGTGTCACTCCTAATGAAGGGATATCTGTTAGTACTAAGAACACTGAAGGAATTCTTCATTATTTCAGAAGGAATATTAGAAAAGCATAAGAGTAGAGTTATCATAATTAGGGACAGAAAGTAACGGCTTAAGTACAACAAATTGAATCTTGAGATAACAGACAGACAAAAGCCGTTAATGATTTTACATTCCACATTAAAAACATTTAAGTTGAGAATAATAAGACTTAGAGAAAGCCTCTTAATAGACTGATCTATTTATTATTATGGAAAGTTAAACGACCATTTATAGAAAAACCTCTAACGACATTCGAGTGTTCAATATCTAATATAGTAACCAAATTCGAGTAGATAACAAAAAGAAATAAAACAAGATAAGAAACGATAGAGCTTTTCCGTGTTAATTATTTGAATGTTTAAGGAATACGATGGTACGGGACCCGTATATCATCCGTGTACAAGGTACGAGCTAGCGCGTTAAAAGGATCCACTAATGGCATCATTTCCTACCCACTCCGCTTTTTGTCGGCCAATCCGAGATGCTGACGACTGCAATTTGTCAATGCGGTTGCGAGGAAAAAACGTGGTCATTTCAAAATTGCACCAACACTTCTACTGGATGTTGATTTAGTTTTTTTTATAGCATTTAAAAGGAAATTGATTTTTAAAATGTTTTATCATTCAAGATCTAGTATTGCGTGGTTCGATTATCTAGGATAATGCGCATGAATGTCAATAAAAGCCGAAGGGGCTTTAATGATTGCTATTTAAGGCATCAGATACGCGGACTGGTAGTTAAAACGCCTACATTAATTGAAACTCTCAATCAGAGTCAGCTATCTGGAGCTGTCTGTAATTTATCCAGCATAGTTATGTTATTAAGTCTAACTTCCGTCTCCATTGAAAGCTTTTTTATTACATTTTAGCATATGCAAGGAAAAAACTATTGCACAATCAAAGCGAACAAATCCTGCTTCTTCATCAAATACTTGAACTTAATGAAAACTGTCGGAATATCCATTAATTTTATGAGGTTTTTATTTAACATTAATATGGGGTATAAAGAGGTGAATTCAGGAGTTGCTTCTCACATAAAAGCGAGATTTATTGCGATACTTTGCTAGCCACTGGAGGAGGGCCTCGGGCTTACGCTAAGGTTCAAAGTCTCTAAACTCGATTTAAGTGAAGCGCTACTTTGATTTCTTCATTCGAGGAAACTATACAAAGTCCGTTTTGTCCGGACTTAGATAGAAATAGTACAAATAGAAATACACGTCGACAAATTGAAACATGTCTTAGTTATTAAAGACATTACGTTTTAGACCCAAATTTTGCGACGAAAGATAAGTTCAGGTTATGAGTAACACACACAATTCATTCTCAAGTCAACAACTTTTATTTCCAATGTTCATGTAGACAGACAATAGTTTTCATCTTCCACGAGAATTCCCTTCTCCTGTATAAATTAAACACTCGCAACAATGTTGAATATTTAAGTGCAATAAAAAAACCAGCGCCGACAACAAAGGGCGCGTTTCTAAGCCCAAATGCAAGTAAACACACGTTGACATTTAGCTCGCAATCTCCTAGCCCATCGGCTGCATACATTAGAGTTAATAAAGCGTACAAGGTGCTTTTCATTAGTGCAACCCGGCCAGCCATCTTGATACAGCGAGCCACTCCGTACCCGGAATTGCGCGGGAGCCTGATAGACGTTATGTCTGAGGATTTTTTCGAGCTAATTAGTTTAATGAGGTGTTTTGCGCGACTCGCGAGCGCCGGGGAATTAGAGTTGCCCATGAGTTCCCATTGGAAAGCTGGTGCCCTGGTTTAAATTTGAGATTACAAGAAAACGGATATTTGATGGAAGCTATTGTGGAATAATTTACTTATAATGATCATTTACATAAAGAGTTTTGTAATATTTGAATAGAAAAATACGTCTTACAAAACTTTGAGCTACGTGAAAGAGACCTCTTGCCATTATAATTGGCTCCGCGCTCGGTACAGTCGCACACAGAGCGCACAACTATAATAATACAATCGACTTTTTCACCGCGTATTTGGTAGTATCATAATTTCTTGTCCACCGTTCCGTTGGTCGCGTTCCTTTTTTTCGCATCGACACAGTGCGGGCCTTTTCGATTCGCCCACTGATAATTCCAAGCCCGACCGGCATTCGGAATAAACGCTGGCTACTTATTGCCATCTCTGACAGAAGCAGAATGTCTTATGCGACCGTCGATTCTGATGTTCTCGAGGCTTTTTTGTTCGTGGATTCCGCTTATTGTTCCATAATGGGGTGTGATGAGGCATTTTTGTAAATTCACTCCGCATGCATACGTGCGTCTCGTGTGTAAATCGATACGAAAGGTATTTGGAGCAATTGCTTGCCCGCTTTGTGTTCGATTGCTGGTAACAAGCTACTTGTGTGCTTGCATGCAGCGTTCTCTTCGTTAATGAAGTCATTTTGAGTTTGATAAATATCATTAAGGTTGCTTTGAGGCAATTATTTTATAAGAACCGTGTAACTAATATGAAAAACTTATTTTAGTTACATTGGCAGCGCGGGAACCAATAATCCAGTGATTTTCGAAGGCAAATAAAAGACATTTTGTTAATTTAGATTGAAGTAAAACTATTGAGAAGTGTCTGAGACAAAGCTTACAGTAACGATCATGTACAAACACTGGATTTATCTCACGTAAAATAAAGTCAGCTCTCAACAATAATGTATAAATTACCGACTAAAGTATCGACATTAAATGAACAATACAATTACGATAGTATGGATAATTATTATATTCATTTGGTCGTGTTTCGGCTCGGGAACAATGAACATTCGCATTGGGATCTCGTTGCCCGCCAATAACATAATTCAAGCCAAATATTGGCCACGCCGATCTGATAACACGTGTTATCCGTAACGGCTATCACTGGTACATTCGTGTGAACAACTGCTATTTAAAATAAATATTTTAATATATTTGTAACGAATAAAAAAAACGATCATTATCTCAATTTAAAACAGTTTGAATTTATATAATTTAAGTGTTTGTTACATTATAACATATGAGAAAATATGTGTTGGACATTTTTTCTTTTAAATTTGAACTGCCATCCAGTTCCAATAAGACATTCTAAGAAATTATTTATTTTGTTTATTTTTAAAAATATGAGTCCTTTCAACAGTGTCGTGCGTGATTGTACTCCAAGCATTTCCAAGTATAACACAGGTAAAGTCGACTCTGAAATAAAGTCCACTTTGATACACGAACATGCTAACATTAAAATTTAAGTGTTTATACTTTTTCAAAGCGTTAATAAATTAGTATTATTTTATAAACAAATATAAATTAAAAAAATAAAGTTGGAACAGTATTGTTAAGATTTTTCTCTTACCCTGGATCTAAGGGTCTGCCGCATACAACATCGTAGAACGTTTTGCGAAAAAAAATAAATTAAAAAAAAGCTTCATTAGACCCATGTCACACAAAAAACAGCCTTAAGCCGAATCTTCTAATGAAGCCCGAGCGTTACAAATAACATAAAATTACACAAATTGTTAATGTAACTTAGATGTGCCCAAGTCAAAATTTAGCTTTGCATTCTCCCAATCTAATTACATCTAAGTAAACATTTAACTGCATAATGCTGCCTTACTGCTAAGCTTCTCAAATTTTGTTACCTAAATGTATTACATATCCTGTGCCAATTTCAAAATTCTTATGAATAACTCAGTATACCGAGACAGAATAAAAAAACAAAGTAGTGTATAGAGTCCGTCACATCCGTCAGTGTCATCCCCTACCATCCGCCATTGGCAGACCGCCGCGGGATTTCGTAAATTAAATCCCCAAATGCGGGACTTTTCACTTGTCTCCAAAAAGGACAGAGCATTGTCTTCGTTCCGTTTATTTATCTAAGCAGTAGAGACTGAGAGACTGTAGTTCGATTTTGTAACTTGCGACGTTAAGACAGAGTCGAATATTGAAGGATGATATAGAGATTTAAGACGCTTATTAAAGTTGGTGGGCAATATTTATTGGATGTACGCGGACTTTCATCCGTCTGAGATTCTATTTATTGCGGGTATCGCGGAGTCCTTTCGTATAAATTAATAACATCAACGAGACGGGAATACGGAGGGAGTTTTTAATTGGATTTTGTCTAATATTTCACGACCATCTGTTAACTACTGTTTATTACTGTCACATACACTTGTCTTCATACATCGCACCGATGTCAGAATCAATCTAGTTTTTGTATTAACCGCGAAAGGAAAACGCTAGTTATTTCTTTATAATTGAATTTAAATCTGGAAACTAGATAACTAAAGGAGCAATTTTTCATGTTTAAAACATTTGAATGAGGACCTTCCCAGGCATGGTCTAGCAACTACTGGACAGAATATCATTCTAAGAAAAAAGAGAGGCATGTTAAAAACCCACTCAATACTATTGGTGGACACCTTGAAGGTTAAGTTTAGTCGTATTCTATACTAATATTATAAAGAGAGAAACTTTGTATTTTATATGTATTAAAATAACTCAAGAACTACTGGGCCGATTTCGAAAATTCTTTCACCATTAGAAAGCCACATTATCCCCGAGTAACATAGGCTATATTTAATGACACGCGGACGAAGCCGCGCACAACAACTAGTGCTAAATATTATAAACATCGTTTTTTCTTTCTATCCTGCTGTCGTTGCAGCAGCACCCTTGATGTCCTTGACTTTAGTATTATAAATATCGTCGATCGATGTTGACAATTAATTGAATCAGGAAACGTAAGGCATTGTATATCAGGAGCGAACAAAGAGTGTTCAATTAACCCGGCCGCGGAGGGAGCTCGCGATAAATCACGAATACCGCATTCAGCAACGGTAGCCCGGGATTCGAACCCGCGCCGATAGCCCCCCGGGTCACGAGATAGCATCGCATCGCGACATTCCCTCCACGTTAATTGTCCACTAGCCGCACCACTGTTTAATTGACGCCTTTATGAAAGACAAGATAAGGGAAGTCATTATTACCAGGAGCTGTCGCTCTATTAGCGTGGAAAAAATCTAGTTAGACACCTGTGCAAAATTTGATAAAAATCCGTTCAGTCGTTCCGTAGATACCTTTCGCGCAGATAGCACCAAGGTTCGCCATGGACGGACACGTCAAGGAGGACATCGTCATCATCATCATCATCAGCTACCTTTAAACAGCCAATTATACATCGTAACTTTCGCATTTAACATTTTAATAAAAAGACAGATTTACTGTCGTATGTGTCATAAAATAAATGAACAGTATTGAAAGTTTTCGTCCAAGACTTCTTCGGTATGACTTAAAAACAGAATTTCCAATTTCATCTATATCAGTGCTTCTGAAGTTCCAACCATGTATAAGATAAGAATTAACTGACAAATTCTTGAAATTATTTTATTTTTACACACATCACTAATTAATTCACGACAGGATAAACATAGCTCTTTTGATGATACATCGCATTAGACTATTAAACAGTAGGATGGCTATAAAATTTTAACATAATTTATTTTATTCGATTCGAATGCTGAGAAATTTGCTTAACGGATTCTATAATATTCATTTGATCAATAACCATTGCCGTTCGATAATGGTTTTGCGAAACTTCAGCACAAACTTAAGCAGCGTTAGATCGAGATATTGTAAAATTTACTTAACGATCTCTCTTAATGTGAATTCCGTAAGCATTACCAACCGCAGTGACGATTTGTAATGTGTGCAGAGAATTGTCTTAAATTGTTAATTTATTATAATAATGTAATAATTATGCGAGATAGGAGACATCGCTGTTATTATTATCAAATTAATTACAAAAGTATACAAAAAATTTAGTTTAGAATGTACGAATAAAAGGTCAAATCGATAAACATACATACGAGATTTTTTAGTCAATCTTTTAAATTGTTTCATCTAAATATTGTTTTAAGCCTTTTATCTGTTTATATGTATAGAGTATCACACAGAAGACAGACGTGAAATGGAATAAATTCCGTGTTTCGCCTGACGAGTGTGGTACTGCAGGCCTAATTTTAGTCCACTTTCCCTTCCTATCTTTTTTATAAGGAAATGATCGGAAGGGGAAGTGGATTTGGCTGGAGAGGGGACGCATAGAAATAGGAATTGTCCTTTTTCTGTGCGTCTCTTCCTCCGTACATTAAAGGTAGGCAACGCATTTGCAATTGCAGATGTCTATGGGCAGCGCTCGCTTCGCTATTTCAGCGAATTCAGGTGGCCGCTTGCTCGTTTGCTACTTTTTAATATTAAAAAAAAGTAAGTATACTCGTACATTTAAAATTTTCTCTTTTTTTAGATTACATGAATGAAATTACAAGTCTAACAAGACGTATGTCTGGAGGCGTTTAAAGCGATGGAACAATTTAGTTCAAAAACGTTGATAGAACAATTTCGCAACTTAATGCTTATCTCATCGTTTCGAAGTAAAAAAAAACTAATTCTATGTATTGTTATAGATTTCTTTGTTCGACACGTATTCTATTCGTTTGTATTTTAGAAAGCGCTACGAATCTACAAGGCAGAAACTTGAGATTATCAATTTCCATTACTAGGACTGTGAAATAGATTGGGGGGGCTATTCCGAAGTCATTAGTAACGGATTTAGTGGCGAGTGACTGTCAGCGCGGCGAAGTCTTCGAGATGAGATTTGAACAATGGGGACAGACAAATGATTGGACACGAATATTACATAATAATTTTTGTAGTCGGAGCTTTTAAAATACTTGTTACTTGTTTCGCTTATATGGGTTTCTCTCTAATCACTTTATCTTGCTTATGAACGTAGCTCGTCGGGACCAGACAATAACTCTTGCTTATTGAGGTTTCTCATTTATCCAAGTTTGACTGTATATGTTTTATTAAACATTTATCTTTTGTTAAAGTGTTTTCATCACTGTGTATTGTTGAACTTATGTGACATAATTATTAAGGTCATATTAAATAACAAATACTTGACCTTTGAAGGAATAAAAACAGATTTATGTCAAGAGACCGGATGCCTTATTAATGTAAAACATATGCGATTCCATTACGATATAAAAGCGAAACAGTAAAAATGTCCGAAAAATAGTAATTAAGATGAGGAGCGGTGGTTATTGCACGAAATTAGTGTCTCGAGGTCATCGGCCCGACCGGTGGCTGATTTTATAATGCTTTTTAAAAGAGAAGAGTATTATGATACGTTAAATTCGTTTCATAAGCCGGCGCGAGACCGACGAGGCAATTCAAACGATAACGTAAAACCCGATCAGAATAAAACGGTAATGGCGGAGACCGAATGATTATTAATTTAAAATCGAGTACAAACCATGAGCTTTAAGCTCATTCTATTTTCAATTAACTCTTGTAACTTCTAGTGTCAAGCTTTATTAAAAAAGTGATTATTTGTTTCGTCCTTGTCTTTCTTTGAACATTAATTTAATTTAAATAAAAGGTTAACACAGTAATCTGAAGTTACTTATTTTTTGCGGTAAATAAAATTTTTATGAAGAGGTATTTTTTACCGTAATCTCTCTCGTTGAGTTCTTTAATAAAATCATTGATATAACTTTGTTATTAAATGTGAAGTTTATATTTTTGATATTTTTTTAGATAAGACAAGTAGGTTAAGCCGGCTGTGACGCTCAGTTTTAACTGTAATTATCGACTGTTCAGTTAAAACTAACGTGCGTTGACAAAATTGAAAGGTGCAAATTCGGCTGTGCAGTTCAATTGACGTCAGTTTTAAGAGTACAGTCGAACTGTACAGTTAAAACTGAACGTGTATAGCCAGCTTTATAGTACTTGCATATTGTTATATTATATTTAGATCGCTTTTTGTTTCAAATTATTTAATTTTATTGTAGTTGCATTGTAAAACGAATGCAAAGAGAGCCCGCAATAAATTCCCCTGTCCCTGGAACATCGCGTCGGTTGCTTTATCAGTTGAATTCTAAGTTCTTTCTCGAACCCTGCCCTCTAAACATTCTAGCGATATCCTCCTAATAACATGTAATAACTATAAAATTATTCCAATACAAAACTACTTGGCGAAAGGCAGACGATATCACGTACGCCCTGAATCTTAATATCGTTAACTTGCTAATGCAAATTCATCTCTAACACACAATTATAGAGTTGAAGTTTAAATGAAAGTTATACGATAACATTTACTTTTATGTGCATCACAAATTGAACTTTATTAATAATAGTTTTTAGATTCAAATTGAATTTGATATTGCGAGATCGAGTATCACATTTCGTTCTCACTTCGTCAGGTGTCGCTAGCGGCGTCGCTCTGTTTTGTTCCCTTTTGTTCTACGGAGTGTGAACTCAATAAAAAACTTAAAAAGGAAGCGAAGCGGCGTTCAGAATAGGGGTGTTTATGAACGAATAAAAAAAAAGAGCAGATTTATGAAAAGGTACGAATGTTTGCGCTTCAGTTTGTGCGTAGCTTTTATTTTCGAAGCTTTTGTTAGCCTTTGATGTGTTGCGTGGCGGATTTTATTTTAGATATACACCCGTCGCAGCGAAAGCTCTGTGCGCATTCAAATCGCTTTTTTAGATTTCACGAGACGAAAAAAAAATGTAGGGTAGACATATAAAACTTGCCAGCTTCCATATCGAATGTACAACGAATATTCATATCATATTTTTTTCGAACTATTGTTTTTTCTTTAAAAATATTCAAACGTCTATACGTAACACAGGAAACTGACCAACAAAAATAGGGGAGAAATTAAAAAAAAAACAAGGACATATTCAATATAAAAATACTACACTAAGTTACTTTACTTACTACGTTACTAATTTCATGTAATGATTATGCCGTAATAAAAAAATATATATTTATTTAGTTACATTGCAGCCTGTAATAACTCTATATGTCAGTTACAAACACATCTCTAAAAGCTTACATTCAATTGAATTTGACCACGTCTCTTATCAGTAAAAGGACTCAATCGATCATTATAGTTATCAGCGCATAATGTCATCCGATGGCACGCTGATAACACCATGTTAAATACAATACATTATGACACCACTTTGGGCATCGAGGGACTCACGGTACGGTTGGCAAACGCGCTTCACACTATCTCTCAACTACGTACAAAACAAAAAAGAATCTAATTACCAAACTCCAAAGTACAATCAGCAGAAAAAATCTTAATTCAGTTTTAAAAAACAATATTATTTTTCATAATATTAACAACAACTTAACTCATGTCCGTGTACTAGAGGTTTAATTTAGTATTAATAGGAACTAAAATAAGTTTAAAATAGCATTTACTAATTGATTTACATCATCTAGACAACTATTGCACGTATAAAAAATACGGGGACCGTCTAAGCAAACAGTAAAACTCTGGAACGTTGCTGAGACAAAAATGGGAAATTCTGGAAGACAGAAATCAGTTTAATTCAACTGTCAGAATCCACTTTGATTCGCCTTTAATTAAATGCGCTCTACAAATTAAATTTCACCTGCTGACGCTACAACTGGTCTACGAGTTTTAATCCAAATCCCTTGTAAGTATTTCAACACGCTCCGGCCTCGTCAAACGAGTGGGACTTAGCCTATCTCTATCTATCATTACCATATCAAACGAGAAAAAAGAGAGACAAATGATCGCACCGGCACCGTGTTGAATGGAATAAATGATTTTCTTTTGTGCACCGATCCGACACAGAAACACACCATGTGAATATTTGGAAAAAAATATTAGTTCGTTTTTTTATATTTTAAACGTAGAACACAGAGAGATAGCATTGATTAATCATCTATTACAAGATTAATAAACAAAAACGTTATCTGAACATTTATGTTACGATTATCTTTTATACTCTATGCTTAATTATTACATACCTAAATCCTCCTTAGTATGAAGTCTTGAAATCCGATACTATTTGACAATAATGACCATACCTGAAATAATAAAAAAATAGAGACATGTATTTAAACTGCAATTGCCAGTATTGTATGGATTTATAGGATTGCCTTTGCCCTTTAATAAATTAAAAAGTTACATTCGATTTGCGTTTCCATAATAAATGCGAGTTACGTGCGCATAGTTCAGAACGGTACCCAATGTAAGCGCTCACTGGAAACCAGCCTCCCTAGTTGTTTTATCTCAAACCAGTCTTTGATTGGCCAATAAACGGATTCCGTAATAGCACTAAGAGGGTCTACACTAGGCAAGAACACTGAGCATGCTCCTATTGAGGCGATTTTCATAAATCGAAACACAGAGTAAGTAGCGACAGAGAGATTTGTCTACACGCATTTATGTAACTCTGGTAATAATAATGCTACAAATATTTAACATTCTAGTCAGTTACATTCACTCAATAAATAAAATAATAATAAATTGATTTACGTCTACATTGATTTTGTTTTATTTACCAATCTAAATATCTGTTTAACCAAAGAGCCTGTGTTTTACAGTGTAACACACGGAGTATTTCAAAGCACTCTCCCAACTTTCACTAGACGAGGAGGCTGTATGTACATCAGCCGATTAACGGGCCCATAAAGAAGGGAAGACAGACTAACTCATTGAAAATTCTAATAGGTTTTTTGTTCGATACAATTGCTTCATTAGTCACGCCAACAGAACACAGTGTAGCTAAACAATAGAGCTATCAATAGGTAAGAAATAAGCAGCGTTTGTATTCCTTATGCATCTTTGACTTATCGAGAACATCTATTACGCATAGTTGTCTCTGTTACATGTATTATCTATGCAATAAGATTTTATAAAACTTAAATGTACGTACAATTGTTAAGATGTATGGAATTAATTCGATATCGTGTAATATGACATTCTTTTCGAAGTAAATCTACACGCTCAAGTACGACAATTAAAAACGAACTCTATGTTAAAGGTATGTGGGCACAAAATTGAATAAAGTTAAGATGCGATATAAATTACACGCGATGTAAGCTACCTCGGGAATGTATAATTTCATCCAGGTTTTTGCGATACGCGATAAAGCTGTTTAGTGCTTAAGATTTTATTGTCTTATTTTAATCGTGAAATAGCGATACAAGCCAAGTCTAATAATGTTTTCATTCGAATGAAAGAAGTATAGTATAATTATATGATTTTAATTTTATAGAAATTACTTACTTGTTTGTTTGAAATCTAACAATTGAAAATATTTAAAAGCAAAAATAAAGTACATGGGTACGTATCATAATTGTTGTATCAATTTAAATCATTTTAGAGTTTTAAGTAAAAACTAGTTACCCAACAAGCGTCCAATATGTACGTAAGACGAAACTTAATAACTTATTTTTCCATTTAGCAGCGTAGCGTCCAAATTAAATCTATAATAATATTATAAAGAGAGAAGCTTTGTATTTTTGTTTTTTTTTGTAATTTGTATGTATTGAAATACTCGTAACTCAAGAACTACTGGGCCGATTTCAAAAAATCTTTTACTTATAGAAAGCTACATTATCCCCGAGTCACATAGACAATTCTGTTTAATTCCACGCTGAAGAAGTCTCGAGCAAAAGCTAGTATATAATAAAACGAAATAAAAGCGTTAGCAATAAAATGGTACAACTTCATCATCAACCGTTGCGTTGGAATAAGACAAATATCTCAGGATCGCGTGTCGTTATCGTATCGTAGGTACTAAACGATCGGCATTTCTCTGAAGATGTGCCAGAAAAAACTACGCTTGAGTGCTTCGCGCGTCCGATACTATTCAATATAAATGATCCTTATTACTTCGGAATAAAGTTCACAATCGTATCAATAGTTGAAATCAATGTTATTAGAGTCTTGTAAGAATTCAAGGCGCATTCGGGATGTGCGTTTTTCAATTATTCCGAATCGCGCGAAATGCTCAGCCGCCGCTTTGCTTTCGGTTTTTGGGCAGGTGGTGCTTGATAATAAGACTGTAGACTTAATTTTAATGATGCTTGTAAATTACACTACTTCTATCTACTATACATAGTACCTTTATAATATTGCTATGTTTACATTATTTTAGAAGAAGAACCTGGAACCTATTTCTTCTTCGTTGCATGAATCTTTGTAGACTCGTCGTTGTCATCACGTATTAGTGGCCCGCTTTACAAACCGCTGCCACTCCTCCGCGATTTCTGCCTTTTTGGCATAATGGTCCAAGGAGACGTCTACAGCCTCTCTGATCTGATCAGTCCACCTCACTGGTGATCTTCCTCTTGTTGTGGAGCCCTCTATTTCCGTGTTCTACCAAGCGCTCGATAGATTCATCATATCGTCTACAGACATGACCAAAAAAACTGAACTTATAGACCTCCATAGTTCATTACCGTGCGTTTTGTTTGCTGAAATCTGTATATGAAAAAAGTATCTACATCTGTGTTTATAATAACGTAGAATGGTAATGGAAGCCTACGGTTATATTGGAATACTAGTATTCTTATAATAGTCAATAATATAGTCGGTAAAGTTAAGTTTTCAATAGGAATTTTTTGAGCATAGTGTTTGAAATAATGACGAAGTTAGATGATATCAAGAGAAATAACTAAGTAAGTGTAATAAACATATCCAGTAGCATTAGAAATGGCAGAGTATCCTGCCCAGCGAATGAGCAATGGCACCTTGAATATGTTATTATAGATCGTTTACATAAATTAGATACTAAATTAAAACAAAAAGGCAGAGCGCCAATGCGTAGAGACGAGAGTTCGTCGACCCGCTACCGATAGAAACGCATAGCTTCCAATCAATATAAAAAAAACTAGTTTATGATCACAGATACGAAGTCAGTCTAGATATAAATTAAAAATTATATTAAATAAATCAAGCGAGATAAAGTTTTGATAACAGCTCGCAGAAACATAATTAGTAACTTTTGGATAGATCTCAAAATGTAGAAGTAAAAAAAAACTAAACTAACCACTCTATTAAGCGACCAGTTACTAGACGACCTAAGGGCTAAGCCTTCTAGTAAGGTCTAGGTCCTAGATTAAAGATTAATAAGGTTAAAATAGATGGTGCTTATTACCTTGACCAGATATTTAGAATACCCTGTGGTCGCTCTATACTGTGACGTCAGAACGTGTTATTATCTATGCCTAATACTTCACTTGTTTTTTTTGAAACCAATGGAGTTTTCTAACTTTGATTGACATAAGCTGCCTCATATTTCTTTACTAAATATTTAAATTATCGTTGAATTTCTTTCAACAGCCTCTTCCAAGTTATCATGCACTATACTATATTGAAATATACCTAATTAATATTCAAACACAGATACAGTAGCGATTTTATTCTAAAAAGAAAAGTGGCCTCACGCAATGTATTTCTATGAAAAAGTAATCAATAATGAGAAGGTATAAATCTAAGTCGATGTAAAGTGACCAGCATTAGCATATATTATGAAAAGAGCACGGAATTCGGAGAACCTTTGATAAGAGACTGGATGTGTTAATAAAATGTGACTTGTTTATGGACCTAAATTTCTTTTTGCCCTATTATAAAATGCTTGGAACTGTAAAGTAATATAGATCAAATTCAATATAGTTACCAAAAATGTTTAAAATACTAAAAGAAAATATTTTCTCCAATAGGTACCTATTTATACGTTACTTACTTTTAGATTTTCATATGTACATATTTACCTAACCCTCTTACAGTGAAGGAAAACATCGTGATGTCTGCACATATCGGCGAAGAAATTCAAAGATACGAGTATGTGTAAAGTCACGCAAAATACCAGCTAGTCGCTAATAGAGTCCGTCATGGGTCGAACTACATAGGTACCTAATGTTGCACTATTTAATTTTCCTTTCCAATATCCAGTAGAAGAAAGAATAGCTTTGTCAATGTGGCAAACATGCTATTGTATAACTCGGTACAAAAGTATAAATAACAGTTTCAAACACGAAGACCTCTTCACATTGTAACCCCATCCTTATGACCCTACCGCTTTCACGGCATTTAATTTGCATTTACATATTTTTGAGCACTTACAAACATTTTGTCTCTTATTAAAAAAATAATCTTTTTCAACACAAATAGATTTTGGTCACGAGTTTTCCTTTATAAGCTTTTTAAATAAATGCATTTCCATCGTAGGTTTTTAGTTTTATGTCATCCTTTTCATTCATCTTTGTCAAAACAGGGACAACAATATACAAGTGTCCGTGGAGTTCTTTATTCAGATTGCTACTGTATTTCTTTCTAGTTAATATTGTGTCTTTAACTTTATCATACATCTTAAAAGTACAAGCAGATTCACGATAATTTAGTTTTGCTTTAACCTTCTATCAAAACATCATCTCATGCATTTTGTTTTTATCGAAAACAAAATAATAAACATTACAACAAAGAGTAACAACAAATAGTACATTGTTTTTATGATGTAAAAGACGGAGAACGTGTGCGATATAACAATAAAAAGAAAATGGCTGCTTTGAAAAGGGTAACTTTTGACACAGTAACATGGCGAGACGCGCGGCCACAGCTACGGCGATAGCGAGAAATAATGCGCCGGCGCAACGTGCGGACATACCACGTGTCACGTGCTAGACCTAAGAATGTATAGAATTGACATAATGTCTTAATTTAATCAACATGTTTAATTTTATTGGTGAGTAAGTATCCTATATAAGAGTTGTATTATAACCCTCATGCAACCGTCATCGACATCCCTTTCTCTACACAGAAAATTATTTTTACCAAATAAGATTGGTTAAATTCCAATTTACTTTACTTGTACATGAATGTAAGAACATAAATATGTAATAAATGCTATCAAATGTCCAGATAGTGTGTACAATATTTCACTTTAAATTGTATAATCAGAATAACGCGCCAATACGAGACGCGCTCGGCGTACGAGTGACACTGATTCAAATGTCACGCTAGATGGAGTTTTATTACTCCCCAGATATGGTCAAGTGAGGTTAGTTAGGTTAGAAACGCGTAAATTATACTTATGTGTCTTACACGTCTAATTATTTTCAAGTATTTTAGTCTTTACTAGTGAAACTATTTTTATACTATACGATCAACATTTTTTAGACATTTTCAAATATACATTTATGTAACTACAAATATTGAATACACAATTACAATTGTTGTTCCGTCCAACTTCACCGAGACGGCGCTGGAGCCGTACGAGGCCCCTTTCAAGCCTCGTCCGCCACCCCTTACAATATAACAATTGTTTTTAGATAAAGTATAACTACCATAAAATGAAAGTACATACTTTAGAATTTTAAACATATTTTATATCTTTCTAAATTGAAAGTGTAACAAAGAATATTTATTGTAATAACCTAAAACAAAAGATGTTTATCGACGCCTGTCTACAACTTAATAGCTCTGTGGGCCCATCCACACGGCCGTTGCAATGTAAAATGTGACCGTGGGCGTCCAAATAACAAGGTTTTGTCCTCTAAACGACAACTATTGTAACTATATCGCAATATCAGATGAGATCTGTGTGTCTGTGCATCTGCCGAAGTCCATCGAAGGTGTTACTGCACGACACACGGACGGAGCGGATGAACAACATTTGCTACGATACCAGATTTTATACAACTCTGCAAATATTGACAGGCTATCGACTAATCGGGGAATTATCAGTCAAGACTCGTGTCAGACTATGCTTGCAAAACTATAGTATAAACTAAGATAAGCAATTTAGTCTGAGCACATGTAACGCGTCACAATATTGTTATAAAGGAAAAACCTTTTTAAACTATATTCTTGTGAAAGAAGTAGGTACATTTAAATTACTATCCGTGTGTGAGATGTATTACCGTCTGGCTACATTAGACCGATGTCACGAAGTAAACGGCCTTACGCCGATTCAAAATCTCCGTATTTTCCGCGAACTCATTCTAATGAAGCCCCAGGGTTACAATCACAAGTTGAAAGGAACAGTCTCGGCACATGTAGCGTATTTAAATCCTTATTTAATGTCTGTTCTGTAGATTCCTGTTGGTACTTTCGCGTCCTTTGCTATACTCGTAATAGCGAAAGCTCCTTTAGATTTTATCTACACAGTGGAAAATAAACAACAAATACTTTCAACTCCGAAACATAACACAATAGGAAAACATTTTCTGAAATAGCTAAACCCATAATGGTCGCAAAATCTGTTTGTTTTTTTCTTTGAACAACGAAGTTAAAGCTTAGATCTATGATGCTACAATAGTGGGAAATAAAATATGTTATCAAACATAAGAATTGACGTGGATGCTTTTTAAAATATTTTAACGAATTTTTAACATGAAACTTGTGAAATCAATCGTTTCCTATAATTTATTAACTTTAGATGAGACGTTCATACTAGATTAAACATTACAATATTGATAACTAGCTTCTGTTCGCTATAAAGTGGTTTTTGAGTTATTTCAATACATACAAAAATACAAATATTTCCTCTACATACCGTAAATTTCGTAATTCAACTCAACTCAAATCCAAGGGGTTAATTGTCGAATTACATTTGTATCGAAAAATGGCGAGACTGGTGTCAATTTCGATACGTGAATCGCTGCTTATCGTGGGAACCGTGGCCATTGGTCCGAGTGATCGGGTCGGCGGACGTCAAACGACAACAGGTTCCAATCCCAGCCGAGGTGTCGGTGTAAGCACGCGCCTCACTTCAAAGGGGGTAAAGGGCCTCCCCCTTTACCCCCTTGCCCTTTCAGCTTTGCAGGGTATGAATTATGCGTGCCCACAGCGAACTAACAAGGTCCTTTCTAGTTACACCGTTGTTAGATCGAAGAAGCGACCATATAAATCGACATTTCAAAACTCGGCTTGTGCAGATAAAATACTGTTATTGATATCTGAGCGGCTCTTGTCAAGTATCAAGATGTACACTCTCCTACAACTGAATTATTCCTCTTTCATACAAAGTCGGGTTTTAATATTGTTTGAAAGTTATATTCTGTTTAGCAGAGCCATAAGACATGCAATTGTTTTGTTAAAAAAATCTACATATAATATTTTTTTATGTGTTAATTTGAAATAAGAATGTGATTCTTTTTGTTTAATCCTAAACTAAATATTTAAATCCTTATTTTTTAAATTATTTGCCACGGAACTAAATAAAATATAAGTAATGTCCATTTTATATAAAGCGTTAATTTAATTTGATAATTAATTATTTAAGCTTGAATAATGCAGTCCAGTGACATTTATTGTACAAAATTCGGCTAAGCTGCATTAATACCTTTATGAAAAATAACCTTATAAAAACCTTAATATAATAACCATAACTTACAATCCACAATCGACACGAAAAATAAAAAAAAGAATTTACCTTATCAATTAAGATAAAGTATACTAAAAGTATTTTATGCTCAATTTCTGGGGGCTTCAATTAAAGAGGATCCCCTCGTAATTCCTATATAATATTACCGCAGTTAATTCGCGGCCTGATTGAAGTATATACTCGAGAGCAATAAAATCGGGTCTCTTAAAAAAATTAAAATCTTAAAAATTAAGAATTAGAAAATTGTAATGACGTAGGTAAACTTAATTAATGGAGTATTTAATTATCTAATAATCACATATTATTTCATGTATCTAGTTTTGTTTTTCATTATTAGTTTCCAAGATTTATAGGCTTTTTATATGACCTAGATTAATTGCTCTCGAATATACGAGTATATTGTGTTAAGCGTGAATAACACTTTATTGCAAATCTTTAATTGCCGTCCTAAAAGCAACAACCTCGTCAACCTCAGGCGTACCCATTAGTATTAATTAAATTAAATATAAACTTTAATACGTATTAAATTGTTTTAGAGGTCATGATTATTTCCCCTTTTTACAATATATCTGTATAATTAAAAGCTTAATGAATATAAATGCAATTATGTTAATTCAAACCGAGATTTTGTAGGGATTTTTTTAATTACAAAAGACGTAAGTAAATTATTTGTTATACCACTCCCCAATTTTAGTGCTCTCGAGTGTAATCTATTGCTGCTGGAGATAATCTTACTTTTAATTTTTACTAATATTATAAATAGTGAAGTTTGAATGGGGGTTACCCAAAGTACAAGCGCAATAAGTGGATTCAATAGCGAACATCAAAAATGTATGGAAGTGACAATGACGTTCGATATCTCACACGTGATAAGCACATGACTTAGAGTCTTTTGAGTTGAAAGATAGATTGAGTAACCCCCCTGATCTCGAAGAGATTTTGTAGAAATTCTTAAACACATGTAGTCTTCATACTAAGTTTCTTGTGCAATTATGATCGGACGAAGTCCACTTGGATAAATGAAATAAGAATATGCTCTTACACTGAGACTATGTCGTATTGTTTAGACAATGTAAGTTGGCTATATTAGTTTTATGATTTAAAATAATATATGTTGCATTTAAGAGTCAAGTCGACACCTAGAAGGGGCTTTACCCTGAAGACAGGAAGCGTCTAGAACCATCTCGTTTATGCCAACTCTACATCTGCCTTTGTCGACGCCGTCTACATAACAATAACCCTTAACTCACTCTTCAGTTGTGCCGTTAGTAATAAAGTTTTACCATCGTTTTAACGGCGACGCATACCCAAGTTAAATTTTACCCTTTTGAATATATTCTCGCAACGCTGTAATGGCAACCTTTGTTTCGCCAACAAAAGTGATGCTCGCAAGTGAAATGACGCCTTTTACTCGTTTCTATGAAACAGAAAATTGATTATCTGCTAAAAGAAATTATTACATTTTAACGTTTGTTGTAAAATGTTGCATTTTTACTTACAATGTCGCGTTTTGCGATGGGCGTTCGCTTTGTTTTCTTTATTCAATACTAACAATTTTGTCTTTTATTTAACTATTACTTTGACACATCTACAATTTCAAATAAAACTATTTGGTCAGTGTGTGTTCATTGCATTGTGTCCCTCTGCAGCCTATTTTATAAGAAAAGGGAGCAAACGAGCAGCGAGAACACCGAGGTGATCAACGACCCCCATGGACATCTGCGATACCAGAGGAACCACAGATGCGTTGACGGCCTTTGAGGAGGTGATACGCTCCATTCTTGAAGAACCCTAAGTCGTAGCGGTTTGTTAGCCTAAACGCCTCGATTAATTTTTGCGTGTTATTTATAATAGAGCTACTTGATTTTTCCTTTTTCTACAAATAAAAATCAATATTTATCTAGAAAGTTATCACCATCATCATCATCGTCAATCTAAGAACGTCCACTGCTGAACGAAGGCCTCCCCATGGATTGCCACAATGCCCAGTCTTATGCCGTCCCCGTCAAGTGCAAGGTTGACCAAGTCATAGAAAGTTTTAACAAGTTATATAGGTAATTACAATTACAGAAACGGGAAACCATCTTTAAGTGTAGAAGCCAATGTTGTGTTTAATAATTTGAATCAATTCGCATTCAAGCATTGCGATACTCATATCGTAGTATACATTTGTATGTCGAAACTCGTGCGAGCATCGCCAACATTAATGCCTTCGTATTTCCACGTTTATTTGGTATTGCCAATTAGTATGATCATAAAGTGGACTGCGCCATTACGGGAGGTCCTTTATATTGGTAACGTACGGCGACAGATTACGCTGAGCTTCCCCACGGGGTATTTTTATTAAATGATGAAATAGATAGTCAATCCGATTGATTAATTTATTTTATTGTTTTAATCACTCTAAACTTAATTTTAAACAACTTATGTTAGAAAAATAACTAAAAAAAAACAATTAAAGATATTAAAAAATCGTTTTTTTTTTAATTTAAACCGTTGTCAAAACAAAATCACAGTTTTCCAATTACAAAACTGAGAATTAAAAATAAACAAAATGTTCGCCGAAATTTCGTCTCGTATGTTTTATTCGGTGTCACCATCCTCTCAGCGATATTGCCTTTAAATATTCGCTGATTGTTCGATCCGAATTAATTTTCAAAGTTCAATGCATAAGTAATTATTAAGGCCAAAATTATTTAAATTAGTATACTGTAAATGAACTCAATGAGGGTATGAACATTACATATTTCGTTAAACTCCTGTTAACTGTTTTGTTTTTAATTCCGCAAATTAGTATTTAAAATCAGATAACGAAAATCAAAACCGAAATATATTAAAGAGCAAATTCCGTAATTGTAACGTTAAGTCTTTTAATTTCATTTTGATAAAACAATTCCAATACAATATAAGTATATTTATTAAAATAAATGTCAAAAGAAAATTGTTACGTATCATTTGAAGCACATTTAACATATCGTTTAAGATAATGCCAACAATTTTTACTTGAGCTTTTCACTCAAAATTACGCTACACAAAAAGCGTAGCTTAAAATCTAAGTTGTGTCAAAAATGAACGAGATCGCCGTAAAATTGGGACTTATATTTAAGACGCTCTTAAATATTTCATTGGTGTTTGATTTCGCCGATAGAGTGAAAAAGCTTTCATATAAGTTTTCTTGCAAAAACAAATACGAAATAACCAACAGAAATAACTTTAAGAATAATTTGTCATTGTTGTTTTAACTTACTTTTTACGATTAACAAAAGAAAATATATTAACTTACACAGTATAAAGTTAAAGGATTCAGTTAGCGTTAAATGCTAATAAAAATTTTACGTTGAAGAGAAATATTGGTTAAGTTAAAAGATACTTGTAAGACAATAGACAATTTTAGGTTTAGTTGCATAACCATTGTTTATAGTCTAGAGACCAAAACATAATACTGGCTTTGCAACTTCAAAAGGATATAGTTAAAAAAAAACTTTTACAAAACATTTTGCTTTGCTCAAAATTTGTTCTAGTAAAATTAAATGAAGGAGAAATGTTACTCAAGCTTTCTTTTACAAATTCCTCAGTAATTTAATTCATATTTAGTACCTGAAAAATGTCAAACATTCATTTATTGACAAGAAATTACAATGATATGGTAACGCATTTACAACTAAAAAATAATAACCTAAAAATTAGGATACGTTACAAAAACAGCAAACAAACGATCCTACTGTTAAGTCCACGTTAAACAGAATAACTGTTAGTTAACATTAATTTCTAATATTATAATTTTTAATTAATCATCGGTACCGTCGTTACACAGTTACGTGCGAGCTTCATAAGACACGACCTCACGTGCGTAAGGTTAACAGCCCACAATAAACCAAGCAGCGGATACAACAATAAACGTGTATGCAAGCACTATGCAACCTAATGCTTAATTTATGATCTCCTAGTACATGAACCATGATTACCGTTTAATGTCATAATTACAAATTTCATTACAGTTAAATGTATTTTTAATTATGACCAATGGTTAATTAGAAATCAATAACTACCGAATGTACTTCTAGCTCTTCCTGGAATAAGGGTTTACGTACACGGACGTCTTTAAGTCGCCGCTATCTTGCTCTAAGTTATCCGTGTATGGCAGCCCTAAAATTGACAAACCGTTTGGACTACTCCAGATATAAATATTACCTTGGAAACTCTTGCAAAATGCAAAGCTTTGTTTTTAAAGATTTTCATATTTAGTCCAAAATACGTAAAAACAAATATAATATAGTTGGTGCGACTATCATAATAGTTGTTTTAAATGATTATGTTTATTTTATACTCTATACTAATTTTAAGAGATGAACTTTGTATTTTTGTATGTATTGAAATAACTCAAGAGCTACTGGGTCGATTTAAAAAATTCTTTCACCATTGCAAAGCTACATTATCTCCGAGTAACGTAGGCTATATTTTTTAATTCCACGCGGATAAAGTTGTAAACAACAGCTAGTATTACTAAATCTACATTTAGTATTATTTTAAATTAATGCTATACTTTTTACTAATCATAAAAAGACGTAAGTTTCTCAGGAAGCTGCACTTGCTTTTTGTACACTACTATTAACTAATAAATGGTATCTTTGGACTGAAAAAAACATAATTGCAATATTATCTTTGAAATAAAATAACCGATTAATAATATGTAATTTTAGTTTATTCTTATACCTGTAATAGACTTCCTGGTGCTTTTAACAAAAAAGTTGATTATACACTTCGGATACAACATGTAGACGCTATTTTGTTTAATTTTGTATTTTAAAAGGGAACGAGAATCATTGATCCTCGTATCCAAGAACAGTTGTCACAATAGAGCCAAAAACATAATTCTACAGAAACTTAGTATAAATACAGACAGACGTACAACATAAATCTTCGGGAGATTTTTTATGATTTTTGCTAAATTTATTATTTTTTCACGAGCATCGCCGGAGGATGTAGTGAAGTAAATTATTGCATACTCATACTCATACCAAACAGTAATTAACTAACTTTACAGTGAAAACGGAGGTTAAGGGTACATTTTATATACTTACTAGCTGTTCGCGACTTCGATCGAGTGGAATTAAAAAGTTACTCGGGATAATTTATAATGGTGAAACTTTAAAATCGGCCTAACAATTCTTGAATTATTGAAATACATTATCATCATCATCATCATCATCATCATCATCATCAGCCTATTGTCTTCCACTGCTGGACGTAGGCCTCTCCCAGCGATTGCCACAATGTTGTCCTGCGCCACAGGCATCCAATGCACTCCCGTAAGCTTGACCAGGTCATCGGTCTTGTTTTGTCTTGTTTCTCTAATGTTCTTGAAATATCATAAGTAAGTAATACAAAGCTTTTTGCATTTTATCTATACTAATATTATAAAGAGAGAAACTTTGTATTTTTGAATTTTTGTATTTTTGTTTGTATAGAAATAACTCAAGAAGTACTGGACCGATTTCAAAAATTCTTACACCATTAGATAGCTACGTTATCTCCTAGTAACATAGACTATATGATTTAATTCCACGCGGACGAAGTCGCACACAACAGCTAGTTTGAAAAATAAAAAGTCGGAACGTTTACCACACATAAAAATTGTTGGTTAATTTAATTTCTTCATAAAACATAGTAATGCCGCTATAGGTGACAATGTAGGTAGAACTCACAAAGGTGTTAGGTAAATCATAAACTGAACGAAATGAAGTGTTAAACAAAATAGTCTGCAATGAATCTTAACACTAGAATAAGCTGCGAGGCATACGCCTTTATTGAAACAAAGTAAGTTCATTTGTTAATGGTCAATTTGCAACTGTGTTGCAGAATGGAACAGTGATTAATATTTTGAGATTGAATATTGATTTGTACGAACAAAAATATAGAAGTATTATTTTTCAATTAATATTAATAATTGCCGGAGTTATCTTTAAAAGAACATCTCCATCTAAAGTTAAGCATTTATGTATAGTCTATACTAATATTACAAAGAGAGACACTTTGTATTTTTGTATGTATTAAAATAACTCAAGAACTACTGGGCCGATTTCAAAAATTCTTTTACCACTAGAAAGCTACACTATCCCCGAGTAACATAGGCTATATTTTATAATTCCGCGCGGACGAAGACGCGATCAACAGCTAGTTACGAATAATGTACTATAATACTATATTAAAATAACATGTTAAATAAAAACATACAGACTATTTGAGAACTTCCTTCTTTTGGAATTCGATTAAAAATAAAAATGCAATAAAACCTCTTTTTTTTCTTTTTTATCTTTTCAAAAGTATCAACATTTTACGCACTACTTAACGTTGGGAGCCATTACTTGAAATGGCGTATTGTTTGTTTGTAAAAAAATATAGATGAATGTGTTTTTTTTTTGTTGCGCGAACAGAATCCATCCGCGTCGCATTCCAAAGATCTAAGCTATAGATTGTCGACCCGGCGGGGGTTCTAATAAAATGAGGCCATGAAACACATTCACTTTGTATTTTTCTATTTTAAAATTACGTAGTGAAAGTGATTATTTTGATGTTAACATTTTGTTATTGCATATAATCTATAGTTAATGCGATTATTCCTCATAAATTTATATTTATTTCGTTAATCTATACTAATATTATAAAGAGAGAAACTTTGTATTTTTGAATTTTTGTTTGTATTGAAATAACTCAAGAACTACTGCATCGATTTCAAAAATTCTTTCACCATTAGAAAGCTACATTATCCCCGAGTAACATAGGCTATATTATTTAATTCCACACGGACGAAGTCGCGCACAACAGCTAGTATTTAATAAAAATAATATATAGTATGTCTGTGAAATAAGTTTTATTGTCTAAAATCAACATTGTTTTACATAGCGCTCTATTCAGCTTGCTTGATATTAAAACCGTAATTAATAAAACAGAATTGTATTGCTAATCAATGACTAGGTCCTAAACGCATTAAAATATGAGTCTTAAATAAATATTTACTTGTAAAGAAGAAATAATTACTATTAACAGCGGATACAGAAGCGATAGCGTTAATAACACGCGAATCTTATAGCTCCATATCAAATGCAACACTTATGATCCACAATCAGGACGTTTGCGCTAATTGGTGCGAATGCGCTTAGAAACACGCATCTCGCTGTTAGTG
>QDHC01007041.1:1056331-1085680 GCA_013186455.1 Papilio dardanus tibullus
GTTATAAACATTGTAAGGTGGTGGTTTAAGTTCAGTTTACACCTCATCGGGTGCGAGTTATTTAGCCGGTTTATATTAGAACGGTACTTAATCTAATCACGTTGTATAGTAGATCGAGCTCCATTCTCCTTTGATATACTGGAGGGTTACCAAAAGTACATAGCGAATATATAGCGAACGTCAAAAATATATGAAACTGACACTGATGTGCGATATCTCACACGTGACCATCACATGATTTTATCGAATGTTGATGTCAGTTTCGCAGATCGAAAAGTGCTTTGGGTGAGCCCCTGAAATCGTACTAAGACATAGTATAGGACATCGTTTATAGCGACCAAAAGTTATGTTTCCGAGTCTCTAAATAACAAAACACGATCGATTACAGGTAAATATCGTCGGTCCCTTTCAAACACGAATCCAGACTTTTGGTTCCGGGGGGACAACCATTGAAACAACCATGTCAACTGTGCACAATTGCTGTAATGTAAAAAGGGGGGGGGGAATACCAATTATCTCCCCCCCTGTAGAAGTCCCTAGTCCCTTTGATATACAAATAAAATTAAATAACTTTGAGATAATAAAATTAATTTCTTCACTTAATTTCAAAGTTACCAGGCTACTTTTATAATATGCATATTTTTTTCTAATTACATCTATTAAGTTATTTTAAGTTAAATTCATTTACTTACCAAAACAACTTTAAATATAGGAAATAATTATATCAATAATTGTAACTGTTGTTCGTATTAAAAATTATCTTATCTGACTTTAAAGTATTTTATAGATCATGTTTTTATCTCAAAATTTAAATTAAACATTTCGCTAAATAAATAAACATATAATTTTCATTTAAAAGTTATTTTTATGTAAATGAGAACGAACGCTTATCGGAGTATAAGAATCAATAAAGGCTTCGTTTTATCTGAGTTGAGTTCTTAAGGAATGTAGGCTTTACTAATCATTATAGATATCCTATCTATTTGATGTATAAATTGGTTACCTTTGGATTGCAAACTTTACTTAAACTAAACTTTAATATTTATTAGTACCGCATAACAAAATAGTAAAGATTTTCTTTAACATGTTTTTTATAGATTAGATTTTGTCTCGGTTACAGAGGTTTCTCTCTAATCTAATTTCCTCGCTTACGGACCAGACTCTTACTTAAGTTTTAGTAGCCAGTAATTTAGTAGCTAAACGTGTCCGAATACAAACATTTTAATAGATTAGAGTATTAAATCCTTTGTTCTGATATTTATTACTTGCTGCTCGACTAAAATACTATCCTGGGGAGTCATCCAAAGTATTTTGGGCACATGCCTTACAAGGCGATTCGATAGCGAACATCAAAAATGTTTGAAACTGACAAAGACGTTTGATATCCCACACGTGACAAGCACATGACTTATCCAATGTTATTGTCAGTTTCATAAATTTTTGTAGATTTCATCAGCGATATCGCCAATCGAAATATACTTTGGGTAACCTCCAGGTGCGAACAAGGCTTTATAGATATTTTTCGTTAATCCATGTTCGACTGTATTAAGGTAGTATAATTTTATTATAGCTACATTAAACAATAGACTCACGCTTGTACCTATTACCTTGCAAAAAGCCATTATATTTACCCTATTAAAATGCAACGGCACTTTATCTGTATGATAAAGATGCGTATCCCTAAAGTTGAAGGCTCGATTAAACTTAGTAAATGAGATGCGGTATCTAGTCGCATCGCTTCGAGCTTAGAAAGCTCAATGCGGAGCTTTACGAAGCTTTACGGAGCTTTCACCTATCTATGATCCGGGGACCCTTTACTAGTTTACGACATGTTTATAGTAAAATTAATATTAAACTGGTATACTTGGTCTAGGACACTAATAAGTATAGGTTAAGAGAAATTTTGTTCTAGTTTAGATTGAAGATAAATGTTAGATAATATAGTCACTGTTAATGCTTATTAGCACCTAATAGTGTAAAGATTTTAGATTTTTGATGCATTTTTTTAAATGGATTATTTACAAACAATTTGGGTAATTCAGTTTCTTAGTGAAACAACAATTACATTAACAGTGGTAGAGCCCGCTTTAACATCTTCGCACGAATTTTCCGGCTCGCCCGGTGAAATACTACGACCATACAGAAGACACGCGTCAAATGGAAGCAATTCCATGCTTCTTCTGGAGAGTGTGGTGCCGGAGGCCTAATTTTAGTCCACTTTTCCTTTCTATCCTTTTCTTATAATAAAATGGGAAGGAGAAGTGGATTGGCGGTGGATGGGACGTATAGGTGTTATCGTCTTGCTTTGCGTCTCCTCCTCCGTAAATTAAAGGTAAGTAACGCAACACAATCATTAAATAATTCAAAGACTAAACAATAATTTACATTCATTGAATACGTAGCTTTATCAAACATATAAATCTCTAAAAATCTAGGTTAGATATCTAACTGCTATATAGCACTATAATTTCATCACTAGTTATTTTTGAACACTTCTCACAATAATGAAGCTTGTGAGAAAATAATAATTACCCATTCTTTTTTTTTCTTCAAAGTACACCGCTGTGGGAAAAACTAAGATATTTAAAATATAAACAAAATATGAATAATAATAACAAATAATGAATAATATGAATAATATAATACCGAAAATATTGCATAATTTACAACATCCATTTATTTAGTTATTGGTTATTTTAAGAGCATAATTTTTACTAAAAGCCCGGAATATCTGAAGTTCTTAATAATTAAGTTTATTAAACCCAATCTCTACAACTTGTTATTTCTGACAAGTCGCACTACTATAAAAATCTACTGATTAGCTACATTATTTGCTTATTAATTTTAGAAAGAATAATAAACATTATGAATAAGAAGCAATTCTACGTAACTCAGGGTATAGATTATCTCTAATATAATGTAAGCCGACGAAATGTCATAATAATCCAACAAGCGAAATAAACGCTAAGTAGAGCGGAACTAGCTCCTGTTGCTCTAGTCATTCGAAAAGTGGACGGACGAGGACATGTTAAATGATGCTGATGTAGACTATTACAGAAATTGCATTGCTTCACGATCAACTGAATTACGTTAAAACGATTATCAATGAACATAGATTAATAAAGGCAGATCCGACATGATATATGTCTATCTGACAGCGACTTTGACACATTTATACGAAATATACGTAACGTGACAAAGACAGTGATATAGATCTTTGGTCCCTTTCGAGGTATGCGATTTTGTTTGTTTGGGTCTTGAAATAAGACCCAAATAAATGTGACATATCATACAGTATTGTGGCGCTCCAAGCGTATTTTTGGGGAACTAATTTTTCATACGTCCCAGGCAAAGGCTTGAGACTTGATGTTATTGGTTTAAAGCCGTAAAGTGATGCACACACACCATACGTGTGACGTAATCTAAGGCATGTTTTGTCCCTCAATCCTCAAAAGAGTAGAGTACTACTCTTTGGTCGGCAACAGATTGTCCAAGCCTAAAAGTTATTAGATTTTTTTTTATGTTAGCAATAGTTTATTTACTAACGATTTGTGGAATTAAAAAAGCTCAAAGATGCTAGGATATTTGTTCACTATTATAATAATACTCTTAATTCGGTAATCCTTAACATTATGCTGTTATTATTTCAAGTTGCTAGAGAGTCGATTTTCTTTTGTTTCGAACGTCTACAAAAATACACTTTTACTTTCCTTTGTTCCTACTTTCTGTTATTGTTTTCATACAATTAGAATGAAGTGTTAATTCGCAATTAAGTTTGGAAAGTTGTTTGTTACTTTTGTTGTATTCTTTGTTTAAGAATACTAATTGTATTATACACACAATTTTCTTTTATATTTTTTAGATGCGATATGATAAAGTACGCCTTGCGATAACCTCAATAATAACATATATTGATTAATACTTTCAAATATTTGCACCATATAAAGCCAAGAAGTCGTTAAACTCAATGTTTTTCTATTCGAATACTGTGCTTCAGTTTCTACACGGCCGCAATTAACTGCCACATATGTAGGTTAGTTAGATGCATGAAACACATGGGTGGATGCGGCAATATATATTTTTTTAATGTATCCTTTTATTTGGCAACTTGAAACAACTGACAATCAATTATACAGTATGGAATAGTTATAAGTAACATTCTAGTCTTTTGATTTTATAACGAATCATTTAAAAGCTAAAATAAATGTTAAGTACCTTTTTTAAAAAATACAATACACTTTTATAACTTTAATGTTGATCATAATAATACATTTATGATTCTTTCTACAATGCTTGATTATTAAGTTTTTATTTGTGCACAAATTAATAAAATACCTTCTCCGATCTAACTGACATCTTGTCGCAATCTAAGAGATGTGTTGTGCTCTGTTCTCGAAGCGCGTGTTATTAAGTTTCACTACAACTTAACGTCGCGTTCCTACAACGTTCTAACGCGAAAGCCTTCTGATGAGCCTGTTTTTCTTTACTTCCTGACTGTTAAATAAACTTTTTCTTACTTCAAACCTGTTCCTTATAAACAGGTTTACTTTATAATACGAAATATATCTTAGGATCTCACTTGTTTTCTTTAATTTGCCAGTAAACGGTAATATTGGAAGAATAGCAGATTAGTAGAGGTGTTGGATACACGCGTTCAGCTTTTTAAGTAAAGCTCTGCAAGATTTTATGCATACAAGGTTGGTTTGTCAAAAATACCCAAAAAGTCACTCACTAAAATCACTAATATCGTCCATTTTCGGTCGCAGTGATGTATGTTTTAGCAACTATCATCCAAATGTCATCACCGCTACCTGAATTCCACAGTTACACAAGAAATAGTCCGTAAAAAAATTACAACCTTAATGGGTTATATCTGTTCTTAGACGGAACATCGTAAATGCATAAAAGACGGGTTATATAACCAACCCTAGGGCGTAAAAAACCAACCCCCTTTGTCCTAAGGGGCCGCTTATTAACACGTTCTTACTACGGTTGAGTACTGTGCCGTGGAAAAGAATAAACGGTTTCTTTTTTAAATAAAGTTCTATAAAACGAAATCCATACTATGTTTTACTTATAATTTAGCTTGCTAGTGTTCTTGTCTAATTTTATTTAATTGTTATTTCCTTTTCTTTTGGGATATTTTCATTTAAAAGAGTCAACGTTCAAACTAAAAACCGTCGAAGCGAGAGGTCAAGGGACCGAAATATTTGTCTCGCTTATAGCGGTTTCTTTCTAATCCGAGTTTCTCGCTTATGGAAATCGGCTCTCGGGACCGTAAGCGACTCTCGCTTATGGAGGTTTCTCACTTATCCAAGTTCGACTCTATTAATATTACTAAGTGTAACTTAAATGCAGGTTAAATATAATCGAGCATAAAAGGTTCTTGTTTAGCATAACATTTTACTTCATAATATAACAAGAAACACGATCACAACCGTGTACTTATGCTTTCAACGAGACATTTATTTATTACGATTTGTAACAATTGAACTTATAACAAAATTTATTACGCCGATTTCACTTGTGTTCGTGAGTGTACATTCCTAGGCGTGGTCCTAACGCAGCCAGCGGCGATGTGTCGGGATTCAAGAACAATTTGAAAACATAAAAAACCACTCCCGCGCAGGTACAAAAGCCTCTATCCCGTGTCGAATAGCGACACATTAAAATATTTTTGTTGAATAACATGATATGCGAAATGTTAGAAAACTTTATAATACCAAAATGTATTATTGAATATTAATAAAAAGCTAATAAAGAGTTTGCGATTCCGTCATACTTAAGTGCTAGTTACACGAAGGGATTATACGTGGAACTTTAACTTTATCAAACAAGAGGAAAGTTTAGTATTGAAATTCTCAGGCACAATTGAGCCGATTTCAAATATTCTGGCAACATTAGTAAGCTACTTTATCAGTTAGTAATATGAGCTATATTTTCCATCCTACATTTTTAGCTTATGTTCCGACTCATCTAGCTTATCTTTTTCGTATAAAATCTTATCTTTTTCGCATACTGCAGCAATCACTTGAGAAGAAAGATACTTCAAAACATTGAAGCCCTTGTTAGCTCACTAGTTTACTGTTCCACACCATTAATTTTCACATCGTAAAACCTACACCAGTAAATATTTCATTAAAATTACAGAGCACGTTCCCTTCTAGAAGATAAACTCATCAACACAATATGGATCTTTATCCATTAAAAAAATGTATATAAAATATTACAACTAAAAAGAGATTTAAATAGACGAAATTATACGCAGATATATCAAGGCCCTCGAGCGGAAAAAACTAGAACTAAAATTATGATCACACACACGTAGTCAAAACATCATCCGTCATACGACCTAAACAAAAATGAACCACAAACTTGACGATATTATAATAATACCAAAGGGGAAGCGTATAGTGCTCCATAACTACTAAATAAAAAAAAATATTCCACTATTCGTTTGCCCCTACGAGGCAATGCTTTTATTATCGTCTACATAAACGTCAATCGAATATCTACTTTATTAAGCTTAGGATAAAGTCCAATTTCCTTCGTTATCAAAACTAGAAGACCAAGGCAATCTTTGAGCTTCATCAATTATCTTCAGTCAGAGTTAATTACTTTTATAGAGCGGCCAAAGTTTTTTAATAGCAAAGTAGGGTTTCGAGTCGTGTGTTTAGAGCCCACCAATTTTGGACTTATTGATTGTTTCTTGGAAATTCTTGGTTACGCACATTACTAAGTTTGTTGGTATGCTTTTATTTTCCTTATGGTTTTATTGAACTTCGGTTTCACGATGAGGAATTGAAACGCATTATAGAAATGTTTGCGATATAAGCATTTATATCGATACAATTATTTGACTCTAGTCTTGACCTTAGAAGCCTTCTCTGAACCTTAGTAGGAACAATTAATTCTTGATTCTATACTTAGTAACCTATTTAGATTAACTTAAGAATTTAAATAGGAAATTACTCTCAGAGCCATGATCTTATTCTAAATTACAGACTATTTCAAACTCAATAAATTCCTATTAAATATGCATAATTTTTAACTTCTTTGATAAAGTATATTTTGTTTTAATAATCTTTTAAGTAATCAAATAAAATAATTTTAATGTATTTTCAGCCCTATATTTAACACTGAACAAACATGTTCAGTCAATTCCACCGTTTACTACCGCTCGAGATGGGCTTTTATACCTTTACAATTCTTAATACGCGGTCTCTTTGACCGGCTGTCGTCATTAGCCACAGTAAACGTATATTTACAATGTCGACTATTTACATTTATTTTAGCAGAATAATACCTATTAAAATTCCTTTAATTTTTATTTTTTAGTAGACTGGTCATTAACTATTTTTCCAACAAAACAAACCGTTAGAAAGTAAGACGATCATTTGATATCTACAAAATTCGAGCTGGGTTGGTTGGATTGATCCAAGACCTGCACTGTCGCGGAGTTCCGGAAACATAGCCCCTACTACTAACTACTAACAACTTGATATCTCAAAAAACCGTCAAAATAAATAAAATTCATCAACTTTATAATGAACTTAGTGGTAAAAAAGGAATTGTATACTTACATTCATTATTTCTTTGGTTTCTATTTCTATTCGCTCGAGCACCATATTATTACAGGGTCTAAAGAATTGTCCAATGACAGACGAATTGGAAAAAAATGACCGCTTGGCGCCACCGTCCTTTAATGTTGGGCGTTCAGTGACGCTCAAAGTTTAGTTCAAATTAAGTATTTTTAATTCTGATTGATTAAAAAGTTTGATTTTCCATTTCTTGTCTTGTATAAATCTAATACAGGCAAGGTCTTATTATATTTAATATTCGAAGGTTATTTTATACTACACTTGAAGGATAGTATCAATATTGTTATTTTTAAAAAGAAGTAACGAATAAACTCTTGTTGTAGTTTCTTCTTACCTATCTTTTACCACTCCTTAAGTGCCTACGCAGTAGTTCCTAGCCCGTTCTCGAGTTGGTCAGTGATTGGATGGTCGCACAGGTATTAAACGAATAACGTATATAAATCAATCATTATCCAAAGTTTGAGAGCCACTGATCCAACACCGCCCTACCTGTCTATCCGTACCCAAATTGTACCCGAAATAATTGCCGTTATTACGCACCGTGACCAGGTACCAGGCTTGGGTACCTGCTCCTCATTGTTACAACGCATTACCTATACTTAACTAGCGACAAAAAACACCGGCTGCTTTCATAGAAACTGGACACATGCATGTTTCTAGCTTATTTTAACTTTCTACTTTTGTGATTTGAAATAAAAATAGTATTATTATCACAGATTAACAGAAAAAAATAGTTTTATTTGTAATTTTAGATATCATAAGAAAAATAAAGAAACTTTACATTTGTTTCTTAAAAAACAGTCAAAATAATGTTGATAAAATTATTATGCTACAACACATACCTTATTCCGAAGTTTTCTACACTATCAAATCAATGATTTCGCTCAGAATAATTACCCACATACCTGTAACAAAAAAAAACAAAAGATTAGTCCTGACCTAATAATCGTCCTTATACCTATAGTTATGCATAAAGTCCTTACTAAATAACTTTATAGTTATTAGAAAAATAATTGCTACCTGAAAAAAATGCAAAATAATAATTAAATTATCTTCGAATCCAAAAGCACACAAATTATTATGAATAAGCAATATCTTTATTTTTAATACCGATCTGGTTTATGATCGTTCCATTCACAATCGGTCATTATTAATGGAACACATTTCAATGCGGTTTCATAAAGAATGAAATAAAACTGTGAAAACGGTACTATTATGTCCCTTAATGCAGGATGTCGTATTCCTATATAAAATATACATCAACGTTTATAAAAAGCGATATTAAACTCTAACACAATGATATAGGATGTATATTACAATGGAAGTGATATAGCTACTGCACAAGATACAAATAACAGTTAAATAGACAGAAATGCAAGTTTAAACTATCTAGATTTTATTTGCGTTTAAAAAGGAATTTTGAAAGAAGCAAACCACGATTTTTTAACAAAATATTTTAACAGTGATAAAGTTATTAATTCTGCGGGAACTCCATCAAAATAGTTAACGTAAAATAATTGCAGTTAAAAGCCGTTTTCATCAAAGTCTCATCTTACTCGCTTCTCTTTTAATTCAAAGAAGCAAATAGAACCATTGCGTGCAGCCTTTTAAATGCAATTGTATCACCACTTTAAATTAGACTAAAAGCTCGACCATTTCTTCACAAGCACTTAAAACATCCGATAAATTGTATTTGAATTCCTGCGAACTATTTCCACGTAACAATATCGTGACCTCCTCTGTCTGTCAATCACTTCGCTCCGCATTGACGGGCCCACTACAACTTTATTGATATGTGACCAATATAAAATGATCGCTACATTTTAGTATCACATATAACATTTCTAGTTCACAAGGGTCTATTTAATTTGGTAGCTAATGGACTGACTAATGTAATATTGGAAGCAATTGCATGCAAATTCGTGAACGGCAACTATAAATGTACATTCGCTGCCGTGATATGAAAGAACCTTTTCGTTGCCCAATCACGTCTTAACGTTCAATTCTAAGCATTTATTAGATGTTCTATGAGTTAATTGTGATTACCATAAATGAATGTGCACAGAAAGTCACAAACTTTTTTGTTGGTACCAAAAAAAATAAATTAAAACTCATTTGGAGTGCCACAGGGTAGTAATCTAGGACTCGTTTTTTCATTATCTTTAGACAACGATGCTTTTGTGACATTAATCAGGTTATCCTTAAGCTAATATTAAAAATAAAAAGGTTAGGAAAGGGACTTCCACTGTTCATTTAAAATGAGATAAGGAAAGGATGAGTTTACCGGTAGTAGCCTAATTAAACAATACCCTATTTATTCAGGTGCATGGGAACAATGTTTAATACATGGTATTAAATGCTTACTGGGAGTTTTATCTATAATTTTTACATCTGATTTTAATTCTACTTAAAATAAATGTATAATTCAAATTCTAAAACGCTAGTATTAAAACATATTATTGATTCTGTTTTTTTTTTAAGGAATGAAAGTGAATATATTTTAAACAACTGTCTCGATTGCAAAAAAAACAGAAGAAGGCGTCATTATTTTCAATGATATTCTCTTTAAATCCTTTATTTTTCATTGATATAAGTCGATATACGAAAGGAACCTTATTAAGTTTCCTCTCTAATCCTAACAAAGGACAGTAATTTTCCAGTTTCGTAATCGATGCAAAATATTTCAGAAATTGTCAATTTAAAGGTAAAGCTCGTTTGATAATGCCTACTTTAAAGTTGCCAGTTGTTTACCCGCGTTATCTTAATCCGGCGTGGCCTCAACGCCTACATCTACTGACATAACAATGGTAACCACAAAATGGAAGGAGCATGGATCTTTTTGTTAGATCTTTTATCTGTCTTACATACTTTATCTTTGTACAATGTAAGTTTTAGATTTTTTGTAATCCCAAAGAATTTATACTCGTATGTACTTTACTGTGAACAAAATATTTCCTGTTTTTATTTTTCTCAAATTATTTTAGGACTTTTTAAATAAAATTAGGAGACTTCCCATAGACATCTGGATATCACTTTTATAATATAGTGATATGAATCTACTGTGTAGGACTCTAGGACTTCGTAAAATGATTCTAAGGTGAAAAGTTACTAACAATATGGTCTATAGTGTAGGTGCAGTATAACCATAGTGAAGATTATTAAAAGATATGCTAAAAATATAATGTCTTTATCTTTTTTAATATCTAATTACTAATCAAACGCGTCAGAGATCGCGGGTCAACGATCCCTGTTTCATGATAATTAATCAAGCAAACCAGTATGCAGTTATTTTTATTCGTTTATTTATGTATTCTATATTATTAATCTTCTTATCCGGTTTGTTATAATTAACTTTATTTCTGTCATATTATAAAAGACTTCAATAAGATATCAACACATGTAGTTGATATTCAATTCATGATATATTTTACTTCATGGCAGTAACACTCAAGAGTTAAAATGTGTCCATATTCGCTTCCAGAAGAATTCCAGCTAGTAGTCTCGATGGGGGCACATTGACACAGAATACTTAAAACAGCTGGTATTAGAATTGTCTTTATAACTACCAAACTATGGTTGCCACAGTTACACCAACACTAAAAAGTACTCGCTAAAGCCACGATATTGGCCGTACACGAATCTATCGCTTATGACATTGTAATACGGCGTAATTTGATTTGTAGATCGGAACGATAAATTATTACATTATCATAATCTAAATTATGATGTCAATTGTCTTGTGCACAGTAATTTTAAGAGCACATAGTTATTATTTGAATGGTATTATTCTTCTCAATTATCCTTCTTCGTACAGAGAGAGAGAGAGAGATTTTTCTCTGTCTCTCTCACTTTACGGTCTTAACTAATGACTTAGTTTTAAAACATAAAACGCAATGGCATATTTTTTTTCTTTATAATTATAATGTGTTCAGCCTTAAAAGCGTTGTTATTTCTTATCAATTACATTAACGCACAGATTTTAAGTGTATAATAAATATAAATATACAAACTTATTATTAATTAAAAATGAATAAATTTGATATTTCTCATATCTTTCAACGAGTATTACTTATTTAATTAGTATACAGAAATGCTTTAAACACTTAATCAGATTAGATATAAAATTATATTGTATTAATTAACGGTGGAGTTCTAAATAAAAAAGTGATAATATGTTAAGACAATTTCGTATGTTAATTTTGTGTCATATATTTTTACGACACGCATTTGACAAGTGTAAAAAGCTTTTCTGCAAGGGAGAAAAGATTAAATTATATATTTTTAAACTTATTTTATATTGAATCCTAAAGATTTTTCTTTTAAGAAATCAAATCGAATGATATCATTGAACTAAAAAAATCAGACAAGCGCTAACGCTAGCTATTCAGACAAGCGTGTTGATGGAAATGAAGGAGAAGGAAAGGAAATGATAGGAAAGGGAAGTGGATATGGCGGGAGAGGGGACGTATAGGAAGAGAAATTATCCTCTTGCTGTGCGTCTCTGCAATTGCAGATGTCTATGGACAGCAGTTGCTTCGTTATTTCAGCGAATTCAGATGGCCGCTTGCTCGTTTGCCACTTTATAATAAAAAAAAACACATATCTTTTTTATCTTTATTTGATGTACTAACAACGATTTTGATTAATTCCGTGTCCAATTAACAACAAATATTTTTTATTTGCAATCAAATTTTAAACATTGTAATGTGAAATACAAAACCATTTAAGACAAACACTCCAATGTATTCACGCTCGAATTTACTATTACTATAGTAAACTTTCCATACAAAAGTACTTGTCACGGGCCAAAGAAGGATGTCCGTACCTACATGGTAACAGAGACGTAAAGAGTGAACACCGGGCCATTTGTGTAGGGTTACTATGCGTTCCATTTTACGCGGACTGTACGCTGTAAATAGTTTTCTTTGTCTACTTAATGTTCAATTTTAGAATCAATGAATCGCTCTTGTCCTGTCATTTACACTAGTGGATTATGCCACCAACAACAACATATGGATATGGCAGGGGAGGGGACGTATAAGAAGAGGAATTATCGTCTTGCTGTACGTCTCCTCTTTCATAGATTAAGGGTAGGCGCATCTGCAATTGCAGATGTCTATGGGCAACGGTCGCTTCGCTATTTCAGTAAATCCAAGTGGCCGCTTGCTTGTTTCCACTTTATAATATTATTAAAAACAAAACTTTAATGGACTATAATAAAAGTTATTGCATTTCGTTTTCATATAGATATTTAATAATAAACTTTATATTAAGATGTCTACTTATGTCTATTTGCGTCTAAAACAAAGGCTATCTGGGTAAATAAATTATAGTGGTCTTTTCATTTAACTTCTACAGACATAAGAAAGCAAGTAATTAATTCAGTAATAGCGTAAATAATCAATTACCGTCTTGATATTTACAGGATAATCCTGTTTTGATTTTAATTCATGGTGAGGGTACATTAGCGTCGCTTTAAGGTCCGTTTTAATCAGTGCGACTGGCGTCATCTATCGGTCGTGGCTGTAATTTATTTTAATTAACAACCGCTTGTCGCTTGACGACGTGGGTGCTTGTGATTGAGCGGCCGCGCTGTAAGACGCACCTCTGGCATCTTAAACGAGTGATATATATCGTTTACTAGTCCTATTTCTAATCGAACGCACTAAATGCAGCTATTTTTCAATTGTTAAGGAAATGAGTTTGGAAAAAGGGTTGTTTTGTGATTTTTTGAGTCTTTTAAGGCAGTGATGGGAATGGGATTGCCAGATTTTGTTTAAGAATATAGTCACACCGGGATAAGCGAGAAACCTCTATAAGTGAGAGTCATTCTCTGGTCCCGATGAGCTACCTCCATAAGCGAGAAATTCGAATTTAAGAGAAACCTTTATAAGCGATACAAATATAGCGGACTCTTGGACTGTTTTGCATTACTTAAATTATCTTCTAATAAAAAAACCCTTTTCAAGTTATTTTTTATTTCTATCGCCACATTAATATTAATATTAACAGTACTTACTTAAGGTAAAATATCGTCATAGTAAAATAATAAGAGAAATAATAGTAAAATAAAATCTAGAGCCCTTGTGTACGAGCATGAACGTAAAGCCTTGTTCGCACCAGGATAGTATTTTAGTCGAATAGCAAGTAATTTAGTAAATAAACGTGTCCAAACAGCAACGTTTTAGTAGAATAGATTAGTAAATCCTTTATTCGAACACATTTGGTTACTAAATTACTTACTACTCGATTAAAATACTACCCTGGTGTGAACAAGGCTTAAAGGGTATTCGCTTCGCATATCCTCACAGTCAGCGCACAAACACGGCAAAAAGGAAGCGAAAACAAAGCTGTGGTGGACAGTAAAAGCTATATTTATGATTTCACGCTATCTCCCACCGTCATCGCTTGTTCCTAGGATGTTAGAAACATCACGAACTTTTACTTATGGATACGTCATTTTAATAAATGTTACTTTTTATTTTTTATTCAAATAACTTTTTAAAACAATTCTTCGTATTAAGATTTTTTTTAACAAATAAAATAATGATTTAACATAATTTATTGACTTATTTTAGTTTATGTTTTAATCACCAGCATATTTATAATTTATAAAAACGCTTCGACCATTTTTTAATATTATTCAAATTTTACAACACAATAGCCTGTAAAAACGATAACTAAAAATACACTAAAGATGGTAGAGACTAAACTAAAACCATTTAAAATCCTATTCTCAATCTACATGACATCAGGTGGGAACAAATACAGCAGTTGAATTAATATAAAAAATAAATGAAAAAGCGCTAAGCTACGTTCAAAGAAATAAAAATGCAAAACCGACACTGGATCAGTGAAAAATCAGCATAACTTTCCATTTCTCGACAATAATTTGCATAAATGCCTCCTCCATTCCATTCTCGCATCTTTGTTCGTATATTAAATTAGCATACGCAGCGTAGAAGAGACGGGCTAGTGCATAGCGAGCCTTACATCGCTGCCTTTACACGAAAATGATATATGCTTGAACACCGACCCTCGAAGTTGTTATGGTATTTTGTTTTAATTCTTATTGTTTCAGTTTATTGACTTTAAAATGCTGATTAAAGATTTAAAAAATAACATAATATGCTTAAGTAAAGTTTTTTGAACATTAATATAACATTAGATCTACAGTTTGATATTTTATTTATTCATTTATTGCAGACTTGTTTACAGTTACCCCTTCGGGCGTGCGATAATCAATGTCAAAAATAGAACAGACTGACAGAGATGGACATATAATGTCAAAAATACGTAACATTAGAGACAAAAGGTCCAATGTCACCTCCAAAGTGATCAAAACTGGGCATTTTACTCTTAAACATAGTCTTTTATAAACAAGTATAACTATAAAGTCTCGAACTAAGTCAATTGTAAGCTATTTAAATGCATCTTAAGGATATAAACTTATTGGTTTGGAGCCTACGCGTGCGCCATTCAGTCTGCCAGCTTTAGGTCAAGTTGATTAGCAGTATTTATTGTGTCCCCAGTACTGTATTGACGATTGTGTACTGCTCACAGCGTTAAGCGATAAGCGGAATGTATTTAGAAGTAGCAATACTTTGTGTAAATGCACACAACATACATGCTTGTTAAATTAAGTCCACGCAGTTAAAATAGCAATCATTTTCAACCAAATACCATTAACCTCAGTTATGTTGACCCCTACATGAATGAAAGTTCAATAATAATTTGTATTGTCCAACCAAAATTATCAATCCATTTGCGGTTCCTCGAGTGTTGCAAATGTTCATGGGCGTCGAAGATTACCTCGGTCATCCAGCCGCTTGTTTGCCACCTTCGTCAGTAGACTGACAAGGGATAATGATAAGGAATCAAGGAATAAAATAAAATATTTTATTCTTTTCTCCCGCTATTTTATCTCTGTCGCATCCCCACCAATACTTAAACCCCTTAAATAGTTGATCAATATATCCCTGAGAAAGTAATTATGTCCCGATTTGGTTCTGTTCGTTATCTCACCAGTAATTGTGGGACTCAATTCAAAAGGCTTCCGGGCCACGTAAATGACGTTAATGTACAATTATATGTAATTAAAGGCCAACCTTCAAAAGCCATCAAATAGATAAATTAAATGTTAAGTTTTTTAATTAATATAACTTAACCGGAAATCGTGATGTAATTAGGGCGCGGCTTTGTACTAATGAAAGCCTATTTATACTTAATATAGTTTATGTAACTACTTAAAAAAGTATAAGGCAATATCATATTGGGTTCAATAATAACTTATATGAAAATGACATTAACTATTTCATTCATTAATAGCTGTTGCTCGCGAATCAATCTGCGCGAAATTAAAAAAAAATATAGCCTATCTCTTAATTGGGGATAATGTAGTTTTTTAACAGTGAAAGACTTTTTAAATCGGCCCTGTAGTTTTATAATTATTTTAATTTGTAAAAAAATACTAATTTTTCCTCTTTACAATATTAGTATAGCTATGGACTAATGCATAACCTAAAATTCCTAATAAACAAGCTTATAAAATATATGACATAAAATAATATGAACTAAGTGAACAATAGTGCACTCTAGCGGAATAACCGTGGTCTAATCTACAATATTATTACCTCGACTAAAACCAACACAAATTGTCAAATCAATTACTTTTGTATGTTAACCAATAATCACAAACTATACTAGCAATAAATAAACTTACTCGACGTCATATTCGTGGGCAGAAAACTACCAGGTCAAATAAACCCCGCCTTTAAGCCTCTATAAATATAATTCATTGCTGATCAATAAATGGTACGTACAATAATCTTTATTTATCTAGATCAGAGGTTCCCAAAGTAGTAGATATCGACCCCCTGGGGTATATCGACAAAATCGAGAATTTATTTTGGGGGTCGACAAGGTCTAAAAATCGACCTTGGTACCTAAGAATTTTATACTAATATAAAAGCAAGAGATAAGCCCCTTATTCATAATAGTCCGCTAATTTAAAGCATTGTTAATTCTCACTCTGACTTCGTCTATTGACCTAAGGCAGGATGAAAACTAACACGCTGGGTATAGCAGCTGTTTTAAGATAGCGGACCATTATGAACAAGGGGGTCGACCTTAAAAGTAGGTAATTTGTCCACGGGGGGTCTGAGGTAACAGTTAAATTCGGAAAAGGGGTCACTTGTCCAAAATAGTTTGAGAATCCCTGATCTAGACTATCCCCATTATTTTGGATAAACGCGTTGAAGTCTTTTGTATGGAAAATTTACTCGAACTATTTCGGTCAAGTTTTAATGATAATTAATGTAAACACAAAGTGAATGGGTTGTTATTTTATTTATTTGTTTGTTGTGACTTTATTTTTAGTACTTTGGACATTGTTTTAAATTTTAAATTCAACTGATGGTCTCAGCTAGAATTGCTATAATTTGGTTTCTGTTATTAAGAAGGTTGTTATGAGATAATTGCTTTCAAATAATACCAATTTGTAAAGAACAACTTGCAATACTTTCTTAATAGTGTCACGCCCTACATTTTCGATAAGGCGTGGTCAATTACGTAATTCATAAAAATAAAAGGGTGTTTCAAAGCTATAAAAACTTCGACAATAATTATTGAAATAAAAGCCATTAATTTAAGTCTGATGAGAATTTTATTGCATTTTTACGAAGTGAAATTAGCGACCGCCTTCCCAATAAAGTATTGAAACGAAGCTCACAAAAGTTATTACTTTAAATTGTACCGAGACAATTATTATTTTATGTCTTTCTGATAGCATGTCCATGTAGGACGTCCAACCTTCTACATCACGGAACAAGATATATTTCATGTTATATAGTTATCCAACACAATTCAAGTATTTTAATGTTCTACTTGTTGGTATAAAGGACAAAATGGCGTCATAATTTTACCACGACCAATTGACTGCGACAATTTTGTCAAATAACGCATTTTACGCAAAATATGACAAAAATTAAATAAAAAAACAGAATTAGATGGGAACGTACTATACAAGGAGCGTCGGTGACTCAGAGGTTTAGCTCTTGATTTTTAAGCTTCAGGTTTTGAGTTCGAATCCCGCCATGTACCAATGTGGTTTTTCGATTTTCGAATTTCATAGTCACCTAGTCACCCATTAGGGTAGGCTCCGAGCCCCTCGATGGGAACGTATAGTGAGCTGGTGATTTACTTTACGAAATCGTAAGTAGATATACACAACCGAACATTAGCACATAGATGTATCGAGAATACCCAAAAGATACGTACTAGGAGCGCATAAAAGTTTGATAACATGTGAACCAGCCCTAGCAGTGAATTGCCTCGTGACCTTCGCCGGTCTAACACGACCAACAGCGTCATATTGACAAATAATATTGATTGCCATTATTGACGAGCGTAAGTGATTGCCGTAATTAATAAAGCCTCGTGTTTATCACTTCAAATGTTATAGGTTACACACGAATAGACCTACAGCTAACGAACTCGAAGCTATTATAGACTTAAAGGTATTGGTGTTAAGATATAAATTCGATTGAAATTATGAAATAAAATTTTCAAATATTTTACTTACTTTGATAATGTATCGAATTAAATAGTTGTCAAATAATGCGTCGTCAGTGATGATATCGTGCGTGTTCGTAAAGTATTTTTTCGATTACATAAGTTCCGAGATTCGAGATAAGATTTACTTAATAACTAAGGTAAAGTTAGCAAAAGATAAAATTATTTTAGTAACCTACCATTTTTAAACATTCCGAGATTTCTGATTATATAATATTATGTATGTATTTACAGAATTCAAAAAAAGTAGCATATATTAACGCACTAAAAGAAAACAGCATTTTTTTCTCAATTAAGTTTTAGACTTGTGCTTAATGTGCTTCAACAACAGTGACAAGCCGGGATTAGAACCCAAAATCGCGTGATTTGTTCCAGACTTAACCAATGAGCTAATGTCCCTTCTATTATAGATAAGAGTCTGACTAAACAAGAAACTAGTATTAATAATTTATCTAGAACGGACAAATTCTACAAGTTATATTTTACGCTAATTAATAATGAAACAACTAATCAAAATACAACTTTGTTTGTAGTATCTTATATCTACACAAGTAATTCAATTAATTCAAAGGAAACAATATTTAAACAAATGGTCACTTCAATTGGATCAAGGTCTAAACTACTGTAAAATGGCGTTTGACATATACAGTCAAACCCGGATAAGCGATTCCCTAGTCCCGGCGGACAACCTTTACAAGCAAAGAACGTGTTTAGAGAAAAACCTTTATAAGCGATACAAATATCGCAGTACCTTGGATACTCACTTATTCATGTTCGACTGTATTTTATGACACCTAAAGAACCTGGAAAATATTATCTAAAGGAAACGACTTATGAGTAAGAGTCAATTCTGATATGACTGCTAAAAAATGTCAAAATATTTTTTTACAAATGTAAGCAGTGTGTCTCTACAATTAGAGACACACTGCTTACATTTAGATAAAAGGAATTTAGAAAATATTAAAGTTAAGAGAAACAAAGCAATTTTTATCAACTTTCTATACCTATCCTTTTCTTATAAGTAAATTATAGGTAGAGGAAGTGGATTTTGAGGGCGAGGGGACGCATAAGAAGAGAATTAATACTCTTGTTCGTCTCCTCCTCGTATAAAGCATCTGCAAATGCAGATGTCAATGGGCAGCGGTCGCTTCGCTATTTCAACGAATCCAACCGCTTGCTCGTTTACCACTTTATAATACAAAAAGACACAAAGTACAATGCAGAGCAATAATATTAACTGTACAGTACAATAATATTAAGTAAAAAATGTAAGAAGTATTTCATCGTAGTATTATTATCATATAAATTATGTTATAACTTTTAACGCACGCGGATTTCAAAGCACCTAATCAACCCATTGAAAGTCTAATAGTTATTTTATTACCCATTACAAGACTATTACCAAGTTATCTATTTAATTTTACAATTATTGCTTACTAGAGTCGCCTGCGACTTCTTCAGCGCGGAACTATAATACTTTGTAGCATGTTTGTTCTTCAAGACAACTCGTATGTTCTACATCTGTGCATTTCGCCAAGATTAATTAAGACGTTTTGAAGATACCGTCAATACCGCCAATCGTGGATGGATGATCCATACATCGAAACTTTCGCTTTTATAATATTAGTAAAGTAACTAATATTAGAAGTTTTTTTTTTAAGTTTATACTTTTTAATTTTATTATTATTTATTTGTAATTATTAATGAATGTTTACTATCGAATGGGCATATCATGGCCTAGCACAAGCTTAAAGTTTTCATGGAATGGTGTTAACGAGACATTGAAAAATGTTGTATTTTTTAAATAAACTTTATTAGTATTCACATGACAGGTGTGATGTCGGAATTCCATCTCGTGTTGGCCAACCTAAACAATTGCAAATTATAAACAGTTCAACGATAATACGGACTTTGGATAATGTATACGTAAATCTAAAGCTTTTATCTAAATTATACACAAACCAGACATAACAAGGACGTATTGCAATCCAAATAAAGTGTACAAATTTTACAATTACAAGAGATCAGAAACTATTTTTGTATTTACAATGATAGAATAATCACATTAATTACAATGACTATATTTAAGCCAATATTATTGCCACTCGCAAATGAACTTTTCATGTTCTAATCAAACGTTTTATTACAAAAATTACATACGAAATTAGCCTGTAACACACCATTATAGAGTTCAAATTCCTTTCATCAATCTACCAGGCGGACGTGGAATACCTTAATCTATGGGATCCACTATTCAACCATAAAAAACAATATCATGTCGACTGGTCGAACACGGGCCTTAATTACAACAGCTCGTTCGTGTACAATGTAAAATGAACTTTGAATATTCAACATTAGAGTCAAGAATTATCTGACAATCGGATACTGTATTAAGCTTTCTAAAAAAATGATACGGACGGCAACGTGGAATGTGGACCACGCGTGAGACGATAGTAAATTTGAAATTTGTAGCCAACGCTAAGCGTTAAGACTGACGCCACAGTGTAAAGAAAACAGTAATACCACTTCATGATACATCTTAATATTATACCTCATTTTTTATTTGCAAATAGCATTTTTAACTTTGTGTTTCCGAACAAATTGGATGTGATGGAGACTATATTGTCAACTATGATAATTTTGCTTACACATTATATTTTAACACGTCTATTTTTATTTTGACTTTCACTAACACGTGTCTTAAACTCCTGCAATATAAAACTCATAATGAAGTTTTCATTTTCACTTAATAGTTAAAATTAAAAATAATAACTAAAATGGAATTGAAAAAACTACAGTTTCTACTTCCTTATCCTTACAAAGTATAAAACAATAACGCTTTTTTTATGTTTCTCTCTATATATGCTTGAATCTTTAAAACTATGCAACGGATTTTAATGCGGTTTTTATTAATAGATAGGGTGATTCATAAGGAAGGTTTATATATATATATCTAGCGACCTGCCCTGGCTTCGCACGGGTTTAATTATTATTAGTATGTTTGTTAAATACAATGTTCACAGTTTTTTGTAGTGTAATTAGTATCAGTTTTGCACCCGTGCAAAGCCGGGGCGAGTCGCTAGTTTCAAATAAAAAAGTACAGTGTTAAAATTTTTACTTAGATAATGTTTATCTGATATTTGAATTTTATTAATATAAATCTATGTTATTTATTCTATGTCTAAAGCTTATTGAGTCCGCTTCGATTATAACGACAAAAATATTGCCACGTCCATAAATTGTATAGCTCACAAAATTGCTTCATACACGCGAATGATTTATTAAAACTTTTTTTTATTTGTAGACGCATTTGTAGAACCGAATGTTAGCATTTAACTTAACTATTTTTATTTATCAATAATGAAATCTCTATACGGTAGACAAAAACTGGTGCTCGCAAGATGTTTTAGTTGCCACATAATAGACTATTAATTTAGTTTTTGGTTTGTAAAAAAAAACATTTGTATTAGGGTTTCCAATACTGAAAACAATATACAGTCCAACCTGGGTAAGCAAGAATCCAAGGGACCGCGAAATTACTCTCGCTTATAGAGGCTTCTCTCTAATCCGAGTTTGTCGCTTATCCATGTTTGACAGTATCGATATGTAAATCCTTGTCTCTTTAAGTAAACTGAGTTTTAACTGTGGAATTCCTGATAGCAATTAAACGAAACTTTTAAAACACATCAACTTCTTATTTCGGAAATAATAAAAAAATGTAGCTTTAGTTCTTAGAATAGATTTAATCATTATTAAAGTTTGCTAGCAAGCGTAGATACGCTAGGCAATGACGTCACATTTGACTACAAGTAATAATTGCCAAGCTCTCTTAAATTCATGGTCACACCACAAATTTAAATATCAGAATCTAGTCATTAACCTAGAAAAAGAGTTCATTAATTAAAATAACTAATTATTTATTCACGACCTCCTTCAGCATTAGAGCATATATTCAAAAACAATTTTATTAAACGCGAGCTTCTTAAAGTTAAGGTGAAACGCATTTATAGATTCAGGTCAAATAAAATTCTAAGAAAGTTTCACAACTATATGCTACTTTTATTGTAATACATTTTGAGATAATCTTTTTGTTGATCCATGTTTTCATCCATCCATTACTATCCATTAACCAACATAATACATGTATGTAAAATGTATTACTAGACGAGACATAGACCGCTTTGTTTATGTCTACAAATGTAGTTAACAGTTACTCGACTTTACTACATACTATAAAATAAAACTGCTTTCTCTGTCCCTATATCCCTATGTATGATTGAAGAGGAAGGTTTATATGTATATTAGTATGGAATTATTATTAATATGGCTGTTATATGCAACGTTCACAGTTTTTCTGTAGTGTATTTAGTATCAGCGTTATACCCGTGCGAAGCCAGGGCAGGTCACTAGTAGAATATAAATGTAATTAAAATTAATTGATGCGTTAAATTATCTAAAATAATAAAATAGAAGAGATTCATAAAACTTTATCTATGTTTCTTAAAAAACCGAATAGAAACAAACAACTAAATCGATCAACAAAAGCATATTTATAATTTACAGTTATCCAAGTAACAACATAAAACTGAATGTATGCATGATTAATTTTCACATCGGCAACATTAAATTTGTACCGGTCTTAGATCGGATTGATTATGATCATAAATCAATGTTTGGTCATAAAAATACGCGAAAACTTCTCAAAGACGCCGAGCTGTTTACGAAACGAGGTGTGAAGAGGTGTAACGGTTAAGCATTCTACATACTGAGACTAGCTTCGACTGTGCTGAGTTAAGAAGTAAGAAAAACGAAGATATAACTAAGTTATAGAACTTGCTAACATGCTGTAAAGCATTTTAGAACATTTTCAAATAACTTTTATTAGGTTAATAGTTATGTTATACTAGCTGTTGTATGCGACTTCGTCCGCGTGGAATTCAAAAATATAGCCTATGTTATTCGGGAATAATATAGCTTTATAATGGTGAAAGAATTTTTGAAAACAACACAGTAGTTCTTGAGATATTTTAATATATACAAAAATATTTTTTTTCTCTTAATAATATTAGTATAGATTATTCATCATGACGATTGAGGACGCTCTAAAGTATATTTTTTACAAATAAATTATTTTAGTAACTACATTCAAAGGTTAAGGGTAAGGTAAATAAAAAATGTAGCTAAAACTTCAATATAAATAAATATTTACTTCATTTTTCTAATTCACTGCGTGTACCTACTTATACGACACATTAAATTAACAAATGTAATAGACAACAGAGAAAAAAAATAATTTCTCGATTGACTCAAAAGGTTTTACTCGACAAGTCATATTGGAAACACGTTCGGAATTAAACACATAAATCTCTTATAGAAATGTTTTTTCTGTTGACTCTACAAGAAATAGATCTATGCAGACGTCAAGACAGACCAATCGGTTTCCATATATACGAGCGTGACTGGAATGTATTCTTTTAATTACTCTATATATGTATAAATTTAAAAGCGAAGATCTTGTGATGTGGATATTGTCGTGTTTTTATATGTTTTAATTTCCTCAACGATCAAAGATGCGACTTTTTATTTAATTGATTGCTAATGTGCTCTCTTAACTACTTCTATGTCACCTCTATCCCTTTTTTAGTCTATAATATTAACGTTGCTCGGTCTATACCACTCTTGCATACTTTATGAATTTCCTATATTAAGAATACGCCTTTTTTAAACAGGTAATTGTAGAGGTATGTTATATCTTATGCTGTTTTTAATTACCAGTAATATAATGTTTACGTATTTTTTGATTCTGTGACCAACGTGTGCGATCAACAAACGAATCCGCGAGCCGACACAGGTCGCTCGAAATGGTACAATAATGTCCTTTCATACCGTATTACCTTTTTCTTTACTTCGCGATGGGCATCGGTTCAAACGCGATCACGTAACGAACTAAATGTCTTTATGCAACAACTTTTCGACCTTTATTTGATTATAAACTTATACATTACGTTTCGTGTTCTAATGGGTAAGTGATATTGGTATACGGAGCCGTCAATGTACAGAGAATCGAGCGATTTTGACAGTTCGTGAAGGACCAAAGCGTCCGATAAAGTTGCCATAACGAAAAACTAGTCCTCGCTCAGTCGAAAGCCACCCGTAGGGATGCCTCGCTTCAAATACTTTTTCTTGCAACATTTCCACCATTTATAGAGTAATGTTTATTTATTAAAAGTAAAACTAAGCGTCTATTAATAATAAGATTTAGACCTAACTCCTATCCTATCAGCTTATTTTAATTAATCAAGTTCCAGTTTTACTTATCATTATTGTATTCTAGATTCCAAAACAACTAAGTATTTGATGAAGTTTTTATTTATCAATTAACTTCACAAAATGAAACATTGGTAAATGATAATAAAGTGTTAAAAAAGACCAGGTGCCAATTTAAACGTTTTAAATTCTTACAACATTGACAACTTATTTATTCCTAATACCTATTGACAACCGCAGACTAAAAATGTTCTCTGTTATCTTATTTGGGTCACTTTAAGGGACAACGATCTCGTGTTAATCCTTTTTATTTTTAAACGGTCGGAGCCTCATTTACATATTATCAAGTCAGAGATCAAAGGAGGAGGGACAACGATTTAGTGAAATATTTGCCGATGAAACCTTAAAGGATATCGAACCTCGATAGATTTCGATCTCTACACGAATATGCACCTAAATTTCAACTAGTATGAATGTTAAATACATCCCATTTATCTTTTTAATCGCAATCGCAAATTACAAAAACAAAATTCAAATTAATTAACGGAATTCTTTAATTAAATGTGGAAGAGTTATAATCGATTTCGAACAACTTCCCAATACGAATAAATCAAATATTACTTTCTCTTTTTATTATTTTACCGCCTCAGTTAAACTTTGTAATATTTCGTAATGGCCGCTAAAGGATGAACTGATCTGGCTAATTTCCACGACCGATGCATGCAACTTTTATGAGAATTCTCTTTTTACATTCGTTTACATTATCTGTTGTGTGATTGTTGGTTGTATCGACGCGAAAATTTATGATTTAATTGCCCTCTCCGGTGTCGGGGTCAACGTACTCTCTTATATTGTAATTTTGATGGTGTTTAATACGAGAAATGGTTCACACTGCACCGCTCAACCGTGTACGCAATGACAAGGGGTTATTAAATTACACCGGTTAGATTAACACGACGTAATTGTACGCTTCTTTATAATTAACATAATTAGAAATTGTGTGAGCGCGCTTGTTGTGAAATTTTAAATTGTAACAACTTCTGCGCTTTAATTAATAAATGCATTAACAAAATACTTACACCCATTATCTGGCATACCCAGAGACGCTAAGTAGCTACTAAGAGCTTCACTTAGTGTAGTATAAACAGACAGCATATTATAGAAACGATTACTTCTTATGAATCTCCCATAAGCAAGGTTTCTTCGATTCCCTTCAATAATATTATTTGTAACCACAAAAAGGAACAATGCATACGACACGAGAAACATAAACAAACAAAACTCTAAAATCTATCTTTACATTAGTGCGTCGTGAGCGAATCTGGCGGCTGTAGGACATTATCGAGCTGATAGTGCGCGCGCATAACTAAGTCCAGCGGTGATAGGTGCACGGGAACACTAGGTACAGTCGGTGATAGGCGCACGGGAACTATATCGCGACGATACCAAATATCGAATGAGTTATTGGCATATGAATGGTGACACCATGCGACTGTGGTTAAAATCAGGAGAGACAAATATTGAATCTTCAGTGAGGAAACCATATATATAAGTATAGGGTATTTACGCGAGACGAGTGCATGATAAATGTCGCCTTATACAATACATTCTTTACACAATAGGTCCTTAGCCTAAACATTAACCAGATCACATGTTAGAAAATATTAATTGTGGGGATCTCCTGTTTCAACTTATAGGAAGCCTATATTTATTGACTTATTTTATCGATGTTTTTCTCCAAAATTGCCTAATTCATATTACATATTGTAATTAAGTAAAATTAACATATTTTTTTCGATATCTTTATCTCTACCACATTAAAATCTCAACAAAAACTTAGCAATTTTTACAAATAATTCCGTGTTGTTGTAGACACTTGGTCATACTAAATGTAACTCCAGTCTATAAATTGAAGCCGCGTTGTGATTGCGTCTTTGTTTTTTCTTACTCTCTAGTTAAAAGTTCGCATGTTCATGTTTCAATGAGGTTTTAGATACGCTATCTATGATCCGGATAAAGCATTACAGTTTCTCTTTCACTGATGCATTTCCTTTTAACAGACATTCTTTTATTTTTTTATGTAACTTTTTGTCCGAGTCTATAACTCGCATAGCTTTCTTATTTTTTATTGCAATACTTTCTTTATAATGTACTAGCTGTTGTGCGCGATTTCGTCCGCGTGGAATTGAATAATATAGCCTATGTTACTCGGGTATAATGTAGGTTTCTAATGGTGAAAGTTTTTTGAAACCGGCCCAGTAGTTTTTGAGTTATTTCAATACAAACAAAAATACAAAGTTTCTCTCTTTATAATATTAGTATAGATTTTGTTTATTGATTAGATCTATACGAATGTAATTTTTGAATTTCATTTTTTATGTTGTTTATGACGCAATAGAAATGTCTAAAATGTATATTAGTTTTAATTTAATAGACTTGTGTACCAGGACATCATAAAAGACTATTAGTAAGTGGAAGCAGCTACTGCATATAGATAAAGTAACTATAATTTTGAACATCTTTTGTGGTTTTTATTACGTTGATTTCTACCTAAAGTACTTAGAAATCCGACCTTTGTGCTTATTTCTTTAGAACCCGGAAACATATTAAAAAATCAATGGTTGTAAAATGGATGTGAGCTATAAAAGAAGGTTTCTTGAAATGAAACTCGACATAAATGCGTTGTAAACGTATAAGATACAATATATTCCAGAATTTTCCCCGTCAGAGTCTATTTGCATGAATTTACGATGTCAACGTATTTTGAATTTGATGGAGTAAGTTTATAGAAACGTTCCAGGAAAGGTTTGATGCAAGTATTAAATCAAACTCAATGATTTTAAATCTAATACTAATAAAATTGAAATAGCCAATATATTTATAATATTCCAGTTTATTGCATTACACAGAAATATCAACCGATTAAAATATATTTTGAAATATGAAATATTAAGAGATATATTTCTAGTCTGCCCTAGGAATCTGTTAAGGCTAAGAGTAACTGAGTGCAGATTTAAGGCATTACAAACGTAAACAAAGAATGATGAAGTTCGACACCTTATTCGTCATTTAATCAAAGTTAGTAAATTTCATCAACGTCACAGATATGATATCATAATTAAGACCCTCAACATTTTGTTTTAAATAATGTTCCACGTCTATTTGTCTACGATCCTTAGTATAATTTAAAAATAAAACATTTTGTTAAAAATAGCATACCGCGAACCCTACAGGGTTGCCACTTGCCACTGCATTTCTCATTAAACGAGTACAAGCAAGCTTCGTTCGCAATCCATCATTAGGAGCGGCTGTACGTGGACAACCCTATAATTTCCCCTCCTCCTTTGCCCCCTTCCTCCCGAGTCCCGCCCCGTCTATAATAAAAGAAGACGTACGTACGAAATGAGTTTCTTCAAAAAACTTTTATGCTGCATTTTATGTTTTTGATGTTTGGACGAATTAAGTACTTTTTTGGTGTTCGAATGCATCCAACTAATTGACACACGATTGTTTTATGATTTAAACTTACAAATGCAATCATTTTTACATTTTGGAAATCAAAAACATTAATATTATTATTGAAAAAGAATATTAAAGGGTAATAAGATAAATTGTATGTATTATTGCAAAACTATGAAGATTTACTACATTTTTTGAGCATTTTTGTAAATATAAAAAGCAACTTTTTCCTGTAAATCTAACTTAATACAATAATTTTATTATTTTGTTATAATTTTTGAACTTAAATTCATCAACATTTTATTCATATAAAAATAAAAATAATAGAATACGAGAACGGGTTCTCTTGGGGTCGTTGTTTGTAAATGAATGAATTTAGGGGACCAGTTTAGTGAAGAACTCGTTTGCTAGACTAAAGCGAACCTTCGGTTCATTTCTTGTCTAAGTCCTTGTAACCGAAAACATGCACATTGTTAGTCTCTTTATTTTTGCAAAGACTATGTTTATTTATGTAGAAGTTTCTGTTGTCCGAACATACAAGGAAAAAATAAATTTTTCCACTAGTGTTGATATTTCTTTGTTGAAAATAACGTTTAGTTTGGTTTAACAAAGCGTGTTTAAAAATTATCTTTGTTATTTTATTGATTCGATTAAAAAGTTGTAGTTTTTTTTTAAATACTACAATTTTCACTTTTAATTAAAAACGTACGAAGTATTTCTTTATTCTTTTAATTGCCGGTATGCAACGTAAACTCATGCGGGTGCTACGAATTATCGACACTCGATGCTCAACTATCGATTATCGATACTCGATAGTGCTGTAGTAATTGAGCCGGCCTTCATTTCACACTTCATCTTTTTATTAAACTCGTTCTGACAGTTGTCGCGATGTGCACTCCTATAGATAATAACAACGGGTATAAAAATATTATCTTGCATTATTCCTAACCCTATGGCTACATTAGACCGAGTTCGCGATACAAACGGAGATTTGGCTTCGGCATAAGGCCGTTTTTTTGCCTGACATCGGTCTAATGAAGCCAAGGGTAACAATATAAGTGCAATAAGCAAACCAAGTGACTATTACCCCACGGCTTCATTAGAGCGAGATCGCGCAAAAATGAAGATTTTTGCTTCGGCATAAGGCCGTTTTTTGCCTGACATCGGTCTAATGAAGCCTTAGGTTAAATTTCGTGGACGTAATGTTTCGTAATCAAAATGGCTGCCAAAATAGTTACTTTCATTCATAGGAGATTAAAAATAACTTTAAATAGTCAACAGAAAAGTTCCTACACATGATCATTGTTTTAATAATTGAAACAGTGGTCACAATAATTCGAGAATTGAAATAGTAAAATACAAACGGTATTTTGTACGGCTGTCAACTAAATTGTACGAATAATGCATGCAACAAGAATCCAGCCAACGACCTCATCGGACTGTAAGACTA
>QDHC01007041.1:1086070-1099547 GCA_013186455.1 Papilio dardanus tibullus
AAAAAAAAAAAAAAAAAATCGATTTTACACGTGTTATTGCGTAATAATTATTAAACACTAATATTAAAAATACTTATTAGACAGTTTAGCTTAAGCCAAACCCTTCCAACTCTTGCCAAATGATATTGGCATTTTCAGCTGTCAGAAAATACTCGTACATGTTTAGTTAATTAAAATACAAATATATATGAATGTAACCCAAAAGTACACAGATCAACAAATAGCAAGAAACATTTTTAAGAACTAAAAATAAGAATAAGGCTAACAAACTAACAAACTCATGAACTCAGTTCTTCACTAGTATTGAATAGACAAATCGATTTTATGTATTTTAATAATACATTAAGTATTACGATACAAAAATGGTATTTAAAAAAACTCATAGCACATATCACCTACGGATTCCAACTTGCAATGTCGCCGAGTTAACTGCACAAATTATTTAATGCACATTAAAATTTTATACTGGCAACCGTTATAATGGCAACCCCGAGTCGGAACGTTTGCATATCTAAGAAGCGGACTGAAAGGATGCGGCTCGATTAAAAACGCTAACGGACTCTTAATTACTGGCAACCTATCGATTATTTTATTACTATTTTATCGAAAAGTTATTTTGATGCTGGCAACATTGAATTGTAGTATGTAGAGGCTGTCGTAAAACTATTTTGACAAGTTTGTAACAAAATTATTAACGTGACACTTCTCAGTATTAAAAATCTATTATTTTAACGAAATAAATTATTTTATACTGATTTTACAAATGTATAGTTACTAGTTGTTAATAAAAAATAAATTTCAAACTGTGTATAAGATCCTTAATCACCAAAATCAGGTAACCTGGGGGCTATCCAAAGTACTTTTCGATTGGCGATATAGCCGATAGAATCGACAAAAATGTATAAAACATGACATTCGATAAGATGTGATTGTCACGTGTGACATATCGAACGTCATTGTCACTTTCATATATTTTGACGTTATCTAAAGAATCGTAGCGAATGTACATTGGGTAGACCCACTGTTTAGAGTCCAGAGATAGTGAACATCAAAAGTGTATGAAACTGATGATAACGTTCGATACTTCACACGTGACAAGGTTATCGAAGGTCATTGACCATTTCATACATTTTTGTAGATTCCATCAACGATATCGCCAATCGAAAAATACTTTTTGTTGCTGCCCAGGTTACATTGAAATGAAAACTATAATTACTAATCAGATAGGCAGACATAGAGAGAGAACTATTCGATCTTTTAACTAATGATATAAAAATGACATTAAAAACTACGCAATATTGAGACAATCTTTCCTTTAGATAGCATACATTAGAGATAGCAACTATGCAAATGTAGTGTTGGTATTAAGCTGTTAGTTTCCTTATGTAGATAATTGCACTGCTTTTTGTACCTCTAACATTCAACGCATCTGCACCCGTTCTTTTTACAGATACTGTAGATGCTATAAGGTTTAATATAGTTAAGGACAATATCAAGCCCAATAATAGGAGATATTAAACGCTGTCTCATAAAAAATCTATTTACAAAAAATGTATAGAAACTAATATTTAAAAAAAAACAGGATATTATAGCTCAATATGTTTTTTGAACGAATAGTTTTGCTAAGCGCTGGTAGTTATCTATACTAAATTAAAAAAAGAGAGAAACTTTATATTTTTGTTTGTATTGAAATAACTCCAGAACTACTGGGCCGATTTCAAAAATTATTTCATTATTAGAAAGCTACATTATCCCCGAGTAACATAGGCTAGTATTATTTTACCCCACGCAGAAGAAGTCGCGTACAACAGCTAGTGTAAAGATATAGTTATAGGTGTTAACTTTTTAGAACAAGAAAAACAAAAGTCATACGGCCGTGTCCAAACGCCACTTAAGTACTTCGTTACGTAAGCGTCGCTTAAAATCTAAGTGGCGTCAAAATTAAACGAGGTCGCCGTAAAATTTGGAGTTTAAGCGTAGACTTAACATGTAAGACGCTCTTATATATTGAGTGGTGTTTGAACATTCGATCGTGTGTTACTCATAGTATTTGTATAAACTACTGATGTATTTAATTCTGATTCCAAAGAAAAGTAAAATCAAAAGATGAAAAAAAAATAAAATAAATAAATATATGTTTAATAAATCATCCGAATATGAATTCGATGTAGATAATAATCTTTGTTAATAAAACGTTGTTAAATGTTATTAATTAAAATCTTAATTTACATACATTTCTCATATTTCATATTGTGCGCTACATCAATGGGACAATATGACTAACATAATTCAAACCGGTAATTGCTAACAAAATAATATAAATAACCTAAAATAAGATTTAAATTCAGAATTATGTTTCTGCAAGCATGGAGTCGCTATAAATAATAAATGCAAATAAGCTTTCGTGAACGCATAACTATTATGAGTTTGTCAGAAGCAGGAAAAGAGAATCTAAACTCACTTTTCTGGTTCTTTTCTCTGTCGCTAGTTGTCTTCCAGCTATAATATCTTTATCTATAAAGCCTGGTTCGCATTAAGATAGCATTTTAGTCAAATAGCAATAGCAAGTATCCGAACAAAGGATTTAATAATCTACCCTACTGAAACGTTGCTGTTCGGACACGTTTAGTCAGTAAATTACTTGCTACTCGATTAAAATATTATCCTAGTGCGTGCGAGGCATAAGTGAAATAACAGTAGCCTGAAATTGACGTATTATAAATTAATACTTAGCTTAGTACGAGTAGTTAGAACAGAAACCAATTGGACAATGCATCAAAGTATAATATCTTTTTCATGAGATCCATTACCTTATTCTATTATAAATATTGAATACAAAATGTTCTGAGAGTTCCACAGTCAGCAATTACTGTAAAATTATAAATAGTTGTAGTGAAATAAAAGATAAGGTGAAAATATCCGAACGAATAACTAGACGTCATCTCTTCCAAGATGGCGGCTCGCCACCGAGACACGCTGACAACTTAGGACGCGGCTTGCCACGTGCGAACATAACTAAATGACGTCTGGAATATACTTCCAATAGGGATGGGAACTGTTTAGTATAATACTATGTACCTTTAAACCGTATACAGGCGTTCAGATTTTTAATTGTACAGTTAAATTGACTTACACACGTCAAATTGAACCGAACAATCGAACTGTACAGTTCTCAGTTTTGTCTCCACACGTCAGTTTTAACTGCACAGTCGAATTGTACAGTTAAAACTGATCGTCTGTAGCCGGCTTGAAATGGATAACTTATCTAATAATAGCTTCTAAACATCTGAATGTGTTTGATTAAAAATCATTGTTAGAATAAGTTAAGTGTGTTCAAATTAATCGACTTTAAAATAAACAAAAACACATGTTAATACTTGTAGCCATATAATTTCAATTAAGGATACATCGAGTTGTAGAAACATGTTTCGCAACCCTAGGATGATAAAAAGCGTATATTGCGGGCTGTGGGAATGTATCAAGTAATGCAATCTTTTTGCCGGGTACATTAGCCGTCTATGTTAATATAGCCACCTTACTCACATGCTTTGAGACATTCCTCATATATTTACTGAACATATTTGTGTGATGAAATATCTGGTAATAGTATAGAGATATTCAAATCGTAAAAATCTTTTTTTCTTCGAATGGATTATGACGTAGACAATAGAGCATTAAAGAAAAACTCATTGACTTGATAACCTCTTTCTGTTGAAAGTCGGTTAAAAATATGGTACTAAACTAGTTGATAAAAATATGAAGTTTCTAGTTATCATTAAAGTTTAAACCACACATGAGGACTAAAAGGGAACGGTCTTACAACATGACTACTCTCTAATACTCTTTATTACCAAATTTCAAATATTAATTCTTTTTCTCTATAAACTGGTAACCCCACAGAATATAGTAGACATGCGCAGGAATAAATAGAACGTAGAACCCCGTAAGATGGAAGTCCAATAAAAGCAAAAGTAAGAATTCGAATGGCCGTGATCACTGGCGAACCTGGTATTTCGAAAATTAAAAATGTTAATTTAACTTTAATGGAAGTTACATTGGACGACTATTTTTTTATAATTGAACCAACAAGAATCATTTGCATATTAAAAATATATATAGTACCAATATGTCGTATACAAAATCAATTTGATGATAATTAATGAAACATAACCTCTGTTTTTTTAAGAAAAAGAAAGGTAACTACACATGTGTCCGCAAAACCCGTTTCATCATTCAATATTTCAACGAGAATAAGAACACAAAACATAAAAGAAGTTACACTTCTACAGTTGTCGATGGACATTAATACCGAGTTTTTATGAAACAGATAAAAAATATAAAAAGTAATACAAAGCCATCATAGACTTGTTTTAATCTGCACCGAGAATATAAACGCCTTATAAAATATATGTCAAATAAATGAGCCGAGCGCGCATAATCGATCAAGCGTTTTACGGCTCGTCGATATTTCAAGGGATTTGCCTTATAAAAAATATCCATCAAATATTCATCGCGACATTTTATTCAATTAAAACGTATTTGTAGCAATGTTGACGAGTTAAAAACTTCGCTTTTATCTTCGGTTAATATGAACAAAAGTCTATATAAATTGTGACGTTTCAATTCTTAAAAGTAGTGACAGTTATAGGTAAAGACAACGTCCCTTCGTATCAGATGTAAGCTTACTCTAACAGTATAAAAAAGTTGGTATGTCGAATACTTTATCTGTGAAGTTAAAAGTTCTTTTTCATGCTAATCAATATGAGAAATTTATGCCCGTTTTTACCAACCCTCCCCTAAAGAAGTTTTAGTCTTTTTGCTTAAGGGTCTCCCTAAATCTAACGGATACCTTACGGTCTAAATTGACACTTAACTGTTGGTGAAAACGAAAGTAGTGTTGGGTGACATTTAAAATGCGTTAAGGGTTACCTAAAATTTAGGGATTGTTGGTGAAAACGGCCATTAGACTAACAAAGTAAAGACATCTACTGCAATAGTTTAGGAAAAGCTCTCGGTATTTGATTACTAGGATAGTATTTTAGTTGAGTAACAAGTAGCAAGTATCTTATTAAAATGTGCCTGTGTGGACAAGTTTAGTTACTAAATTGCTACTTGACTAGAATAGTATCCTAATGCGAACAAGTCTTTAGGAAGAAGTGTTTAAACATTTGCAAAAATACATATATTTTACCTTTTACGTATTTCGGCATGTATTAAATTTCATTCCAATAAAATGAACTTTTATATTCCACGACCACACACAGTGCAATTATAATATTGTAGGTATAACCTTCATATAAAACAAGAGAAATAAGTCCAACATAATTATAGATTTTATTGATAATAATTATTTGTAAGATTAATATATAATATTGAACCGGTATATATTGTCTCCATCTTAACATGGCGCTTAAAAACGAACGCCAACTGTCAAATTTAAATCAAAATCTAAATAACTGAACTATGCTTAACTGTACAAAGATAAATAAATCATTAAATAAGCTGTAACATAAAAAGTAGGAGAATAATCATAGAATATTATTATTATTATTAGAAATTAACTCACAACTTTCTATTAAATAGTACATTGTTAAGATGAGTGCCATTGTAAAAACTAGCGTGCTGTTTCGATGCACTCCGTTTACCTCCGACGTTGAAAGAGAAACCGAATGCATTACGAAAGTAAACATTGCAATTTCATTTGCATAATGAGAGTGATCAGATCATAAAAACCTTTATTTACGTATACGTAAGATGAAGTCAATGGCAACATTAAAAAAACAACTGTCAATGTCACCAGCACAGAGTTAAAATACGCATGATGGCGGCAAGATCATCAATTATAACGCAATTTTATTTTTTAAATAAAAAACAAATTTAATACAATACATAAAATTAGATTTTGTAAACATTTTTTGACTATAATTTTTTTTTTATCTTTTTGGACCAAAAAATAACGGTTAAAAATATTTAAATATTATCGATTTCCATTTATAATAAGCACTAATGGGCATTTATTTATGTCGTTTAACTTTTTTTTAGTTTCACACCTAATAAACTCTTTCCGCAAACTGATAAGAATTTTTCCTCCGAATCGATCTGGAAGCTAATGGTCGTTCATCTCATAAATCTGTTCCATCAATATCGCGTGACTATAAACTATAAGCTAAGATGTCCTCGGGTGTTTACGACTATTTAAACCACCTTCCACTAATTTATCGATGAACACTAAATTAGATTCAGTCGAAGTCACTGATTCTGGGCCGTTATCTAAGAGTCGAAGGATTAAAGTCATGTTAACACTGGTCTTTGGAAATCCGAGGTGTACGTGTAGTTTCTATTCCAGTTTGTTTAAAAATCTGTTAGTCATATGATGTGACTATAGTTAATAAACTGAATAATTTTAAAAATCGAACACAAAAGTTCGTTTTTTTATTGATAATTAAAAAAAAGGTTATGTTTTTACTACCACTCAAATTTCGAGTTCGATGAAAAAAGGTTTCATAACTCGCCATCATTTTACTCGATTTTTATTAACGTGTTTAAAGTATTACAAATATATTTTACAGTTTCCATGTTATAGTAGCATATTAAAGGAAAATACATTATCCTGACACTTAATTATTACTCACATTAACGTCGGTATTAAATGGAAAATTTACAACGTACAACACCGTCAGCGACTAAAAACAAAAATGTCAGCCAGAGATGCGCCTACGCACGCGAGCAAGCGGTAACCATGGTAACGACGGCGCGGAATTCAAAATGGCCGGCGTGTCTTATCAAGTTATTGAATACAAGCTTCGACCCGCGATTCCACCTGCGTAACATATTTTTAATTAAGATTTCCGTGTGTAATCTTATTCTTTTTTGATTTAACAAATAAAGATACGTGTTATAGTGAACTGATATTCATTAAAAAAAATTACAAATAATTAAAAACGTATCAACCATCCTTCATTAAATAGTGTAGATAAAGTTCGACCCATGATGGGCTCCATTTTCCGCAACTCCACGACTAGCACGTATTTTGCGTGATTTCACACATATCTTTGAATTTCTTCGCCGATATGTGCAGGTTGCATCACGATGTGTTCTACTTATATGTGTACTTATTAGAATATTAACTATACATAGATTACATAATCTTTCGCAATTATCTAACCATCGTTATAGAGCATTACAATAATCAGATTAATGCAAGCTGTTTGACAGCTCCTTGAGAGCCTATTTCCGTTGACCAGACATGATACGTTGCAACCAATAGCATTCCAGCAAGCAGAACTTACTACCAGGTAATATCAGGTATCACTTGTCAGAGTCATTTCCTACTTTTTTTAAAATCATGAAATGAAAATTATATAATCTGTCTATTGAAAATTACTCGGGTGTTGCCATATCTTAAAATGAAGCGTCAAAATATCCAGAACTTATAAAACGAAGAGTCAATAAAAATAAGCGAAATTAATTTTAAATAAGGTTTTTAATTGTAGAAATATTATTTTTTATTAAAAAAAAGGTTAAAGGTTTCGACCCATGATGGGCTCCATTTTCCGCTACTCCACGACTAACGCGTATTTTGCGTGAATACACATATCTTTGAATTTCTTCGCCGTTATGTGCAGGTTGCATCGCGATGTTTTCCTTCACCTAAGAACGTCGGTAAATATGTACATATGAAAATCGAAAAACACATTAGTACATGGCGGGATACGAACTTGGGACCTGCAGTTTAAAAGTCAAGAGCTAAACCCCTGAACCAACGACGCTCTTATTTTTTATTTATTAAAATATGTATTAATAATCTTCTGTTCACTATGATAAAATATCTATGTACCCATGAATATAAAGTCAATGCCTTAAGAAGCTAGATTAGGTTTTTTTTCTTCTACGTAGTTCATTAACTATTTGTGATATTGAACCCAATTATAACATTTGATAAAATCTACAAAGCAATTACATATGTTGCAATAATTTGTTACGCCTATCCAAAGATAGACGGTCAAGTCCTTACAAAGAAGCGACTTTATGGAACTAAAAATAAGGTTCAAAGTCGTATGAAGTCTTATTATTAATAAATAACTATACATTTTTAATTACGTTTTACTTTTTTCCGCATTCCCAAAAATTAGAATACTAACTATTTAACTATTTTAACTATTTCTATGTTAAAAGACAAAAGTATAAACTTTTATAGAATAACTGCGCAAAAAGGAACTTAACTATTCATATATTCCTTGCGTATTGAAAGTTCATTTTATTCGGAATTAGCAGTCACACATCGTCAGCCGTCAAGCCTTGTTCGCACTAGGATAGTACAATATTTTAATCCGAACAAAGGATTTACTAATCTACTCTATTAAAATGTTGCTATTCGGACTCGTTTAGTTACTACTACCGAACTCATTCCGCTTTATTCCGAAACAAGAATCAGCGTTATTGCTGTTGTACTTTCTACTTTTGGTACTGGTACATTCATAAAATGTATTCCAAAATATAAAACATCCTTTTTCCTGGTACTTCTTATGATACATAATTTGGTCCAATGAGACCCCTGGTCTATCTTATTTGGTTCTGAGTGTACTCCAGTATCGTATAATCGACGACTTATTGGTCCTCGTTTATCGCAGTACTTTATACATTTTTTCGGAGTAAGGGGAAATTAATCGACAAGAAAAACTTTAATTTCTAAACATTAGATATATTTCTCAAAAAATTAAATTTGTACAAAAGTATTACAAATAAAAAATGGGTCCCAGATCGCTGTCCGCTGGGAACGTTCCCAAAACGCTGGCCGCATTACCCCGTTGGATTGCAACGCTAATTCGTTGTCCTAAATACAGGCCAGCTTTTTGGTCACGTGAGACCTCTATCAAACGAGTTGATAGGTCTCGATATATTTCTCGATTTATTTAGAATTTAATCCAGACTTAATTCGCCATACTGTATTTCTCCACGGACTCCGAGAATGAAGACAATCGAAAGCATCTCTAAACCGTACGTATCTTTACTTATCAGGAACCCTCGCTTATTCATTCTTAAACAAAAGGTTATTTGCTACGGCAATTGTTCGTTTTGGTTTTGTTAGCATTACAAGATAAAAGATTTTATATCACTACGTTGCATTTTAATAGGTTTATATAAAGTTTAACAATTTAATAACGCTTAATGGAGATAAATAGTAGAAAATATAGAAATATTTATTGCCTTAAAACACTAATTTACATGGAATAAATTTATTAAAGTGGCAATAGGCAAGCTCAGCAAAAGCATGGACGGACTAAGCCGTTGCCGTATTCAGCTGGCCACCTTTACATATTGGGATAGAAGCAAAGAAAGTAATTGTGATTTTTTTTGGGTTTTTAAAAATAGAAATGTACTCCATACGAAGTTTATAAGGAGAATAAATCTATTAAAGTAAAATATAGTAGTGATTTTGAATTAACAATTAGCTTAGCTTAGCTTATTTTGAATTTTTACAATAATTTTTAGTCGGAAAAAGTTTGACTTGTAACTGATAACAATCGTTTAGAAATAATCATTTAGGCTCATTGGATTCTTAATTCTCGTTGCTAATTCGTTTACAATACAGAGATAACGCAGTTGCGGCCGTGAGCCGGTAGGGGGCGCCCGGGGCACTGGGCACTGTTTAATTTTCAATTTAGATCGCAATTTGCGATGCGTTCGACGCACGCCCAAACTCGCATCACCCGGCTGATAGATTTATTGCACTTACGCTTTGTACTATATTGTACGCATATATTAAAAGAAATTAACTCGTATAAGTTATGAGTGAATCGGATCAGGTAGATAAGGGTAATGAAAATTTTGCCAAGTTTTTTTTTTTGCATCGACAAATTCGTCAGGCGCAAGCGCTGGCACAGGCGGGGCGAAGTATCGATGTAGATAAAGAGAATTGATCTGTCCCGTGTAACTAATTTGCGTTCTTTCGCGTTGTGTGCTTGTTTTATAGTAATTGAACGAGGGTACGGCGATAGCGTTTATTGTAACGGGGCCGTTTAAATTACTTTTCTGGTTGCTAATTATAACGAATACCGCGCACGGATAAAATCCATTACATTGATTCGACTTTAATAGGCTCTCATATCTCCGTCGGTGTAATATCATGTTACTCTGATCATTCTTGTTTAAACGCCCACCTTACTTTGTGCTATTAATAGACTGTTTGTATTATTAACTTAATAAAAATATAAGTAGTAAAAACTTAGTCAAAATCAGTAAACCAAGCAACATTTTACACCTATTCACTTAGGATAAAATTTGATGTTTTTTTTAACACAGATTAAGCTTTTTGATTTGCCAATCAATCATGGAATAAGTATTATCAGCCGCGTTCAATTATAACATTCGAAATATTTTAACAATCACACGTAATCAATCCTGCACCTTGTCCCGACTCGCTCCGACACTCTGACGATATCTGACTTGCAACGCTTTAATAAAATAACGCAAATTAACACGAACGCAAAATATACTCACTTTCTCTTGACTTTCGACTTTTATTTATACTGACATTTTAAATCGAATTTTTTAATCACCCGTCATAATGTTAATGGACGTCATATAAAAACGTCTACACCAGATGCACGATGAACGAATATAAAAAACCAGCATACATAAACTTGGTATCTTTGTAATTAAATAAGATACGTGTATAGTAATAAGTTTGTCGAACACAATGATACAATAAGCTCGCGACGTATCATCGCGTCACATCTTCCGCCGGGTAAGGGCCGAGGGCAGTTCTTCGTGCCCATTACAATTGCAAATGCACTAACACCTTACAAGTTCACAAGCGTAGAAACGTCGACAAGAGTTATTTGTTTTATTCACAATAGAAAGCGATTCTTAGATTAATAGGAATTCGACTATAACTGAATTAAGAAGAAAAGCTTACCTTTAAAATGCAGCTGCCGACCGCCTCGCTCTCCGACACGGTGACATTGTAGAAGGACTGGTCGAAAATCGGCTCGTTGTCGTTCACGTCCAGCACGGTCACCAGCAATGAGGCGGTGGACGACAGCGGCGGCGAACCGCGATCGGTCGCCACCACTGTTAACTTCGGCATCGGATTCGTTTCACAATCAACCCGAGAACGTGTCGTCACTAATCCCGAACGCTCGTCGATCGCGAACCAATCCGATTGCGGAGTTGGTAATAACGTATACCTTATTTCCGAATTCTCCGCCTCATCCGCATCCAATGCGGACACTTGGATAACCGGCGTACCGGGCGCGGCAGCTTCGGGCACACTCGTTTTATACACACTTTCCAAAAATACCGGAGGATTATCGTTCACGTCAGTCACCCGTAGACTGATGATACGCGCCGCGTGTAAAGGAGGCGATCCTTTATCGGTAGCGACTACATTGAGAGTATAAGTAGACCTAGATTCACGATCCAAGGGTAACGCGACTACAACTAAGTAGATGATATTATCATGCGTCCGCAAATCGAAGTGTCCATCACCACCACTCAGTGTAACGTTTACATTTGCATATTCCGTTTTTGAATCCGGATCGTGAACAGATATTCTTGCTACGAATTCATCTAGCTGCGCAGATTCTGATATTTTCGGAGTTGCATCGTCACTCAGGAATATAACGTCTATAGTAGGCTGATTATCATTCACATCCGTAACTCGAATAGACACAAAAGCAGTTGTTTCCAAAGGTTGTGCACCTTTGTCTCTAGCAACGACCACAAGTTCATGTAACTCTTTGGTTTCAAAATCCAAAGCTTTATTTACAGTAATCTCTCCAGTGTCAGGATCTATTTTGAACATATTCTCTTTGTCACTTTGTCGTCTATTTATTGAGTATTCGATCAGTCCATTCTCTGCTGCATCAGAGTCGGTTGCGAATACTTTCAAGACAGTTGTACCTATCGTCGCATTTTCTGGTATTGTCGCAGAATATACACTCTCAGCAAATACTGGAGGATTATCGTTTACATCTAAGATTGTAATATTTACAGTCATAGTACCTCTAAGTGGTGGTGTACCACCGTCCAACGCTTCTATTACTAATTCATAATGGTCCGTGGTTTCCCTATCGAGAAAACCATTTATTTGTAAATCTAAATAGAGAACACCGTCTAATTCCCTGTGGGAAGACAATCTGTATGCGTTTTCCGTATTGCCCGACACTATATTATACCTTTGCGTATTAAAAGCACCTAAATCCTGGTCCCTAGCCGGATTTAGTTTTCTTTTAACGTCCCTAGGAGTATTTTCAGAGAACTCTACGTTCATCACTAGTGTTGGAAAAGTGGGTGCGTTGTCGTTTTCATCTGAGACCCTGACGACAACACGGATGTTGTCGCCACTAGCGGGTATTGCAACAAGCGCGTATTGATCTCTGTTCTCTCTGTCTAGAGGTGCGCGGGTGCGTATTTCTCCGGTGTGAGGGTCTATTTTGAGGTCATCATTTACGGCACTGCCGGGTACAGGGACTATGGTGTACGGTGGCGCGGCGTCGGGAAGCTCGTCTCCAAGGTGGCCGACAAGCGTGCCCGCGCGCGCGTTCTCTCGCACCGTGAACTCCCGGACGTGTTCGGCGGCCGCGGCCACAACTAGCAAGGTGATCACGCGCAACATGGCGCGTTTGTTCTTCTCACCGCTCGCACATCCTCACTCACACCTGAAACAATAATCGCCTTTATTGTAAACGGCATAGAGCTTAGATTATAACATGCTGAAGGCTTTACTTTCTTCCTTGACATCATAAAGGAATTAATCTTAATTGAATACCGTCAGTGGGTGGTTAGGACCGTTTCCAACTTAACTATTCTGATCCTGTTATGAGATACGACATCATTATTTCACGAATTTACATTTAACTGTGTTGTAAACATTTGGTATAAAGGCGTTTATGCGTAACAACTATTATATTCAAGGGGCCCTACCCTAAATTACCCTACATTAGACTTATTACACGAGATAGCCCTAAATAGGCCACGGTGGCTATCAGATCAACGGGGTACTTAACGTCCTATTTAGTAACAATTACATCGTTTTAAGTACAGCGCCATCTACCGTAAATACATGTAAAACATTTGCGCAACGTCAACATGTATAAAATAATTTATTTCATGCGAAATCTGGCCTCAACAAGTTAAAGCTGGAGCAAGTTGTACCTGTTGGAAGTGAAAACATTTAACGCTTTTACTTTCTTATGTTACGCAAATATAAAAAAAAAACAGTGCAAGTGCTGAATACCTTCACATCCTTCGTGGGTTTTTTATTGAATGCAAACTATATAGACTTACTGTAATTAATTCCGCGCGGACGAAGTCGCGGGCAACATATATACTTATGTAATACTAGCGAACCGTCCCAGATTCGCACGGGTGCAAATCTTTATAATGCTGATACTAAATACTGCTGCGTTTGCAATGTAAGCGCTAAAAATATGTTAATTTACGACATCATATTAAAAACCTCTAAATTATCAGT
>QDHC01007041.1:1105746-1126036 GCA_013186455.1 Papilio dardanus tibullus
TCTTTTCGGTGTGATTTTTACCAAAAACGTGGATAAAAACGATCTGTCATTTCATAAATGTAATTTAACATAAACATGGCTTTTTATGAATAAACGAGATTGGAAATGGAATAAACGAGAATGGAAAATGTATGGAACTGATAATGACGTACGATATCTCACACGTGACAAGCACCTGACTTATTTTATCGAATATCATTGTCAGTTTCATACATTTTTGTCGGTTCCATCAGTGATAACGCCAATTGAAAGATACTTTGGCCCCTTGATCATTATAATACTGGTAAATATAGGTAATGTAAATCAGATTTAGATTTACTGTAATTTTGATGCTTTTCACAAGACAGTGACCTTGACCATTCCATACTCTTCACCTTTTTAGCTTATAGTATATAGCTTTTTAAATTATTTATTACTGAGGTTTGGTCAAAACGAAAAAAAAAAGTACTGTAGACATTTATTTAAAAATATATTAATTGTTAATCCAAAATCTATTTACACATAGGTTTATTTGATTTTACTAATATATTATTCATATTGTAAGTAAAACAATGGATAGATTGTGTGAAAGAAGATATGCTGAATACGGAGTAATTCAGATGTTGCATGCATACTGTGCCGACCCTCTATAAGGAAGGGCAGGATGATGATGTACAATAAGAAATTACAAATAAAATGTTAAGAATCTTGCATTTGCAAATAACTGTTTTAATAGAATAAAAATGATATTGTCTCATAGCATAAAAAATGTTCTACAATTTCCAAATATAGGCCAAAATTATGTGAAACCTAGTGTCAAGTAATGCTATTTGTTGGTTCGGTCAGAAAATATATACAATATAACTGCATGAACCTACAATATGTATAATCGAACCGGGATAACGTAGTCCAAGGAACCGCTATATGTCTTGCTTATAGAGGTGTCTCTCTAATCATGGATGTAGCTTGTCTGGACCAGAGAATGACTCTCGCTTGTCCCTGTTTGATTGTAAATGGTAATTAAATTAAAGGATGGTGCTAGAGAGGTATCATAATTTAGCTTCAGTTATAGACACTAAGTCAGGTGTCCTTGTTGCTTGATGGAAGAATTTGGTGAAACAAGACCTTAACACTACATAATAATGCATAATACAAAGACATATTATACATAGAGGGAGCGCTCCATAGTAATTTGACGTTAAGATGCGTGCCGAGAAAGAAAATAATTAAAAAAAAATCTTGCCAGTATCATGAAAAAAATTCTGAAGTTTGGGAAAAGGTCTGTTTATGTTGGCAAATGTAATGTAAAGGTCAACACTAGGAGAAATCTCCCTATGTGAGACCTCCGGAGGTCAAAGCAAATGCCTCACTTTTAGGCTTTGAGTGTTCCATCTTTAGTATAATATATCATTGGCATAATAGTTATCCCTTTCATAATCATTGACAAAATAGAGACAACAATACCTATATTCTACCCTTGTGACACACAAGTGTCACAAGGGTAGAATTTTACAATTTAGGTTTGTATAAAAAGTCTTCTAATATGCGTTAACTTTTTATTGAGTAAAAAACTTATAATATTATACACACTTAACTCGCTTTGCAAGTTTATTTTATTAAAAATTATACTGATACGAACTCGGCACAGTACTGCACATAATATTGTAAATTCACATTCATACATCATTAAATTCAAAATTGAATGGTATATTTGGCCAATACATTGGTTGATCTTTGTCAATTTCATTTATAAACTGTGATTGCATTGCAATTTCTATCGCTGATATTCTTTGCCATTGATTTCCATACAATTCTTTTAATTTTAGTTCCTTCTCTTCTGATGTCTCTATTTTTTCTTGTATTATAATTGTGTCCTGTTCATTTTTAGCTTTTAAAAGTTCTCTTTCCTTTCTAGCATCTTCTTTGTACTTCGCGTTTGCCGCCAAAAACTGTATATACTCCTCGCTTACTTCAAAATCCATTTCATCACTACATTCTTCATAGGTTTCTACTTCGTTATCACACGACTCATTTTCTGAACATTCATTAGTCACCATTTCTGAATTAACACAATTATCATCAACATAATGATTTTTCCGAATTATATCATGCAAAACTTTATTCTCGTACTCTAAACCAATTGCCTTTGCCTTCCAGTATGCAAGCTGGTGCTTCAATTGCCATGTTGAGGCCACAGCAAAATTTTCCGCCCATAAACTCATTGATATGGATAACTTTGAATTCTTCCTTCTGTTGTCTTTTCGTACGATTTTTTGGTTGCCGTTCGATTTTTTCTTCCGTTTCTTTCGTGGCTTTTTCTGTCCTACCCCTATCTCACATTTATTTTGAGTTGGTTTGTCGGGTAATTGTTGTGACATCGTTTACGTTTATGTTTTACAGCTGTCATCAGTCAAATTTGTCAAAGTCACTTTGTTGACACAAAGAGTTCCTTTATGTAAGAACTTTTCTTTTTCCCTTCAAGTAGGGTTTTAATGTTTTCTCTAAAAGTTAACTCTTACCAGCGTATCCAAACCATCGTTAGGTGCCTTAAAAAAACGTTTCAACGCCCTACAAGTGGTCTACGCAATCAAAATATGAGTAAAGTACTAGCAACACTACATTCTTTCGCTTCAACGAAACGTATCGGTTAATTTGATTTTGTCAACTAGTTAATTGCACATTCAATAAAGATAAAACTGAGGACCGGCGCATAGAGGTCAATTTTAAGACAATTTTGGTAAACATTCGTCTTTTTTATATTATCAAGTGACAAAGGAGCAAGCTGCCACTTATATTCGCTGAAATAGCAAAGCGACTGCTGCCCATATACATCTGCAATTGCTGATGCGTTGCCCCTTATTCTACGGAGGAGGAGACGCACAGCAAGAGGATTCCTCTTGCTATGGGTCCCCTCCCTTGCTAAATCCACTTCCCCTTTCCATCATTTCCTAAGAAAAGGATAGGAAGGGAAAGTAGACTAAAATTAGGCCTGCGACACCACATACGTCAGTCGAAACACAACATTGCTTCCATTTGACGCTTGTCTTCTGTGTAGTCGTGTATTTCACCGGGCGAGCCGGCCAATAGTACGAAGGTGTTAAAACGGGCTCTACCACTGTTAAATTTAGTTAGTTATTTAATTCACATTAAAAAGCAATTACGATCCTATTTAAAGCAGAAAAACAACACATTCCATTTTATAGTGAAATATTTCACCACACAATAGTTAAAAAAACACTATATTTTTGCGATTGTCTATTTGTCGTATTATGTTATTTTAATGTTATTACAATTTTGACCGTAATACACAGAAAAATTGACTTTTATGAACTAAAAGACGCCCATTGACCCAGTATACATTTCCGTTTAATTTAACTAATTGATTGAAAATCGGTTAACGGTTACGTTGAAGGGCGATCAACGGTTTATTTAACTAGTTCGTTGAATCAACACCCATCCCTATACTGATGCGAGATTTCCAAGAAAAAAAAACTGACATTAACATATGTAGTTATAAAAAATCAATATTGTTTTGCAAGATTTGGAAGTTTATAATTTTCCAAAACAAATTATTCACCATGGATCGTTGCCGTACGTGTTTAGGCAGTGACAAAGAGATGAGGCACATCTACACAAATATATCAATTTCAGGCGAAAGTGTTTCATTGTCCGATATATTATCAAGTTTTTATAGTTACAAGGTGGACATCAAAACTATCGTATTTACTCCTAAAAAATAATAATTCCATTAATACAGGTGTTTGTTGCAGATTGAAGATGGGTTACCAGAACATATTTGTATTAATTGCGTTAACCAACTTATTTTGACATACTCTTTTAAAATTTTAATAGAGTCAAGTGCGAAAACATTGTCCGAAAGCAACGTTATAAATTCAACAAGTGAATATATCGAATTTACTTTTGAACCAGATGATAATTATGATGTACAAAAACATAAAAAGAAGAAAAAAACATTTAGAAAACCCGAACTTAATAGTGAATCTAAAAATGTGTATTGTGTTGAATGTAAAATGATGTTTAACTCTGTGAATATGTTGCAATACCACTGTTTAAGTAATCATCCAGTTAAAAATGAGGTAGGCAGAGAATGTGAATACTGTAATGAGAAATTCGAAGACTTCCGCTCCCTAGTCTTACATAGAAAGTTACATTTAAAACCATATTTATGTGAAAATTGCTGGGAAGGATTCTACAGTGTCGAAGATATGCAGACTCACTTCTGCCAACCTAATATCAATAAAGATGAGACTAAATCTGATAAGAATTTGAGACAGTGTGACCAATGCGGCAAATCATATCCAGCAAGTTACATCCGAATACATATGCTAACACATAGTAATGACCGTCCATACAGGTGTAAATACTGTCCGAAAAGATTCAAAGTGCCTGGAGGTCTACATTCACATATCCTTTGGAACCATAAAAGAGTAAGAAACCACAAATGCGAAGTCTGCAACGCTACATTCATTTCTTCAAGTTCACGGAGTTCTCATATCCGTAAGAGTCATTTAAAAGAAAAGAAATACGGATGTGAGAATTGCGGTAAAAGATTCTTCTCAAAGTCTGAATTGCAGCGGCATTCTTTAACACATACTGGTGTTAAAAATTTTCATTGTCATTTATGTGTCAAATCTTACCAAACAAGATACGGCTTAAATGTTCATTTGAAGTCACATACGGCCTGTAATGAATAGTATCCAGATAATTAAAGTATAATCTGATTTTTCTATAAAAATGTGTTAAATTTCCTTTGAACCAAGACTTGAGCACTCTAAAACGAGTTCCGGTCTTGCGGCACAAGCTACCCCTAAACTACGTAAACACAAGGGATGGCATAGTATTGTAATGGAAGAATAAAGTGGCAATTACAAACTTGATGCCCCATTCATGACCTGCAAGTGCCTAGTAATTCTGTCACAGACATCCAAGTCAAAGGTCACAGCCCGATAGTCTACGGGCGCCAGCGATGCTGCCTTGATGCACCACTTTCCTTAAGCGCAAATCGCAATCCTTCAGTGACCCTATACTCTCGACAGTGAGCTACTGCAATGACGTTCAAGCACCAAATGGTATCCCAAGACCTCACTCTGCACATGTATTCCGGTCTACCCACTTATGCTTAGAATAAAAATTGTGTCCATCTACCTACATGAACCCTTTATTCGCGAAATCCAAATGTGACCATATGACCTACCACAGTGTATATCTAGACCGTATACTTGTAAATAATTTTGATATGCTATGTTTAACAACTATTACTACTAAAATATACCCATTTTAATTATTCTAGCCACAAAACTATCTTCCGAGATGTTTTTTTTTAAGTAATAAGTTAGAAATAAGTACAAGTTAATTTATTTATTGGATACAAGAAAAAAATATTACGTAATATAAAAATATTGTTTCATTCCATAATTTTCCAATTTCTATACAAATTACAATACAATCACTACATATCCTTATGTATGCTTAAATCTTTAAAACTACGCAACGAATTTTGATTCGGTTTTTTTTAATAGAGTGAAGAGTAAGGTTTATATGTATAACTAGCGACGCACCCCGGCTATGTATTTAGTATCAACATTGCACCCGTGCAAAGCCGGTTAGGGTCGGTAGTATGAAAAAAAGGGATTTCAAAAGGTACTCAATAAAAACACATTTTACATGTGATTGAATTTAATTAAAAAAGAAACAATTTTACTTTCTTCCAAATACAGTACAACAAGTCTAATAAGAATTATTCTGGAATAATTTGATAAACAAATACAGTCGAATCTGGGTAAACGAGAGTCCAAGGAATCGCGATATTTGTCTCGCTTATAGAGGTTTCTCTCTAATCTGAGTTTCTTGCATATGGAGGTATTTTGTCGAGACCATAGAATGACTCTCATATAGATGTTTCTCGCTTATAGAGGTTTCTCGCTTATAGAGGTTTCTCGCTTATCCAGGTTTGACTAGTGAACAATAAAAGTATAAAACAAAAAAAACGAAATTGGAATAATCAAGTGACAAAAAAAACACATCTAGAGTTAATTAAGCCATACAAAAATACAACATTAACTACAACCTTTATAAGAATTGACAATTTCAACCAATTTGGTTTAAAAAAAATTAAAAACTTATGCTATCACAATTTTTTACGTGCAAATATCGATCGACAAAAGGTGGCACTTAAAGTGCTAAGATACATTTATCTTTTAAATCACAATAATAATAGAAATAGTATTAAAAAAAAAACTAAAAACACTTGTAATTACAATTATATATATTTTTTATATTAAAAAGAAAATTAATGTTTTTCTTAATTAAAAAAATATGGCAAGGAAGTTAAGATGACAAAGTGTACATTTAACACAAAAACTTTTAACGCCTTCAACACATTGGAGTAAACATTTTTATAAAGCGTGCTATAGAAAAATAGAAAAAATATCACTCTGAAGTTTATATCAAATATTTATTTGTATATATTGTAATTTATATATACACACATTTACACTTGCACTAGGCGAGTAGAGCCCAAACAGTTTTTGTTACAACAGATATTTGGATTCCATTATATTCGAGTGTAACCTGCAATAGAAAATCATATATTACCTTTATGTACTAACTAGCTGTTGTACGCGACTTCGTCCGCGTGGAGTAACCTAACCTATGTTAGCCGGGGATAATGTAGCTTTTTAATGGTGAAAGAATTTTTGAAATCGGTCCAGTAGTTCTTGAGTTATTTCAATACAAACAAAAATTCAAAAATACAAAGTTTCTCTCTTTATAATATTAGTTTGAAACGGCTCAACGGAATTCCATTTTTTTTTGTTACTGAGTTGCCACTGTTTGCCTTGAGGAAGCATTTATAGCTACACCGGGTTTAAGGTGGCAGGGCTCTGATGGTGCTTAGCCTAAACCTCGTTTAAGAGTAACTGGGCTCGAGGGCTCCCTCAGGAACCTCGGTTCGGGCCGTTACTTCAATAAACTGATTTCGAAGAAATTTTACACAGAAGTACATAATCTGGAAGGCTACTATGTTTTAGTTCCTTGTAAGATAAAGTCGCGGGCGACAACTAGTGCTAAATATGTGAAATTAATGGATAGAAACTCTACCTACCTATAACAATAAAATTATAGTCTAACTACAGTCAAACCTGCATAGGTGAGAAATCTCCATAAGCAAGAATCATTATTTGGTTACGACGAGCCACCCCCATAAGAGGTTCGACTTTATATAATTTTTAATTTATATTATGAAACTGGTTCAAACTAGTAAAAGGTCTTCATTTTAAACACATACAGTTTTGGAAAATAGAGTTTATTAAACAATTTAATAAAAACAAGAGCTAGCTATGTTAGAAAATATTATTTACAAGGTGCACAAATATATAAAAATCTATTTTTTTTTTATACAATAGAAAACTACAGAGATAAACTACTGTGGATGGAATAAGGAAGAACAAATTATATTTTATTTTAGCAATAGTCATGCAAAGTATTGAACAATTCACAATTATAAACAATCACATTTCACTCCTTGGTTGAAAAATAACTAAATAAAAAAATCAAAACGTAATCTATAACATTATAAAGAAAACTTTGTATTTTTGTATGTATTGAAATAACTCAAGTTCTAGGCCAATTCACCATTAGAAAGTTACATTATCCCCGAGTAACATAGGCTATATTTTTTTTAATTCCACACGGACGAAATCACGAACAGCTAGTTAATACAGTTATGTTGATTTTAAAGAATTCATTTTGCTTGAATAAATATTAAAATAATTAAAAAATAATTGCGCTTCAACAACAAAACATGTAGAAATTGTAGATAAAATTAGAGCTGCTACAGATTGGTTTTGTCAGAAAATGCGTAGAAATATCAATTTTAAGTTAAAACTCCGAGACACGACCGAGTTCACGCGAAAAACGACTCAAAAACTGAAGCAAAATCTGTTTTTATCGCGAACCCGGTCTACTCATGCTATAAGCTTAAAACCACCGGAATAACTTTTCCGTCTATATAAATTTGTGAATTGTTCAAAAACATAAACATACAAAAAATATATACATATATTAATAATCACCGCTCAGAAATTCATATCAAGACCTATCTGATACATAACTTCGTCCGTTTCCGGTGCAAAGAGGACACGTTGACCATTACTTCTAGAAGTTTCTTCATTACAAGTCTCATTACTTCTAGAACATTCCGCTTTTGGAACTTCTTTATCTTCTGTATCTTCTGTGTAAGATCTTCCGATGGTTGGAAGACCGAGGATCACTCGGATCTGATCGGTCAAATGTGGTGCGGAAACTATTTGATGGTAAATACCTTCGGCTGTACTTAAAATTTTATCAACGTCTAATCGCATTGATAAATCATTGACATGCTGAAAAAAAAAAGTTAGTATTGCTTTTTTAAATCAAATCAAGAATAAAAAAAGTTTATGACATTGGACTTTAAGTACATTTACATCAACAATTTAAACTACAATTAGTGGTCTCCGATATATGATTTTTTGATTTGATAATAAATAAAAAAAAAGTTTATGACACTGGACTTGAAGTACATTTACATCAACAATTTAAACCACAATTAGTGGTCTCTGATATATGAATGTGTGATTTGATAATAAATAAAAAAAAAGTTTATAACACTGGACTTGAAGTACATTTACATCAACAATTTAAATTAAAATTACTGGTCAATTCTCTGATATATGAATTTTTGCTTTGATAACAGAAAAAACTTACTTTTAAAACTTCAGTAAATCCATAATCTTTTCCTATTAAAATTTCTTTCTCTGTATCAAGAATTGCAACACAAATCAATAAATGGAAATTAGCGCATGGCAACCCTGTCCAGAGTACTTCCCATAACCTGAAAAAAAATTATTTATTAGTAGAATATTTAGCAGTAGTTTTACTAGTTCCTTACTATCTATATTAACAATTATAAAGACGAAAAAGTTTGTATCTTTGTATGTATTGAAATAACTCAAAAACTACTGGGCAGATTTCAAAAATTCTTTCACCATTAGAAAGCTACATTAACCCCGAATAACAAAGGTTATAGTTTGGAATTCCATGCGAACGAAGTCCCAAGCAATAGTTTGTCATTAGTAAATTATAAAATATTACAAAAAATTTAGTTTTTTTTTATTTTCACCATACTAACATGATGTACAAATCTGTCTTATTTTTATAAAAAAAGCTTTTTAATAAATTAATAAAACTAACCTCATAATATCAGTATGCGAGAACTCCCTCTTGAACCATACGAGGAGCCATCGGAAACAGAAGTACATGTTACCCGAGTCCTTCAACGATAGATGCTGTGCCAGCTCGGGGCTGCTGAACACCAGCAGCTGCTGCAGGTGGAGTAATTGCTGCTTCATACCAGCTTGGTCCATGTCGAAGTTGGGTGCCTGGAGAAAATATTTATGTTGGGATTGGACTGTATTTTGTAAACAGGGAAATGTAAAAATAAAAAAAAATAGACAAATTGACTAACAACTGTTTGTACTGGAGAGTATTTAGTAAAAACGATGAAATGGCATTTTTTTTGCAAAAATAATAGTAAAAAATAATAATATAGGAAATCAAGAAGCTTTAATGCTAGAAATGGTGATAAGGCCTTTTGGACCTCATAAAAAAGGGAGAACCATAAATTCTTCCGGACCTAACAAATCTATTAAAGATCATAATCTATCAACTTTAGTTCTCTATTATTATGATTGTAGCTGTAATTAAAAAGGATCTAAGGTAGTTTTTAGGACAAAAAAATTACACAATACTTACAATTCTCTCCATAAAACCAGCAAAACACCAAAAACTATCCACTTCATTGCCTAATAACAACAATAAAGGCGCCAAAATATCGCTCATTCCTTGCACATAGCCTAAATCAAAATTGTACATCACATATGTCATCAATATATCTTCCAATATTATTAAATTTGGATTATTTTCTCCAGCATAAAATGGATGTGTCCGATCTGTTCTATTCACATCTTTTTCAACTAAACTCTTTCTCTCTCTATATTCTGAGAATCTTGACTCTTGTCCTTCCGTCATTGACCTCCATTGTAACTTCATAGAGAAATATTCCTCCGTCTTCCGTCTTTGTAAATTTTTTATCTCCGAATGGGTCATTGACCATGGATAATAATCTAATAGATATTTCCACACTGAATGACGTATTGAATGTGCTACACCCTACAAACAATATGGAATTATAATAAACAACATATTTACCCGACGCTCTTACGGTGAAGGAAAACATCGCGATGCAAACTGCACATATCGCCAAAGAAATTCAAAGATATGTGTATTCACGCAAATACGCGCTAGTCGTCGAGTTGCGGAAAATGGAGCCCATCATGGGTTTAAACCTTTAACCATTTTTTTCTATACTTAATATAAAGAAAGAAACTTTGTATTTTTGTTTGTAATCAAATAACTCAAGAACTACGGGACCGATTTCAAAAATTCTTTCACCATTAAAAAGCTATATTATCCCCAAGTAACATAGGCTATATTACTTAATTTCACGCGGACGAAGTCGCGCACAACAGCTAGTTTTATAATAAACAAGCAATCGCCCGTGACTCCGTTTGTGTGGAAATAAAAAAATCTATTTGTATATAACATCCATCCATAGTAACTTTCGCATTGATATCATTAGATTGTTTTTTAACCTTAAATATAAAACAGTACATAAATGATATTCAGACGGATCAGTCTTAAAATACATCTAAAGATATATATGACAAAAACGCATAGAACTAACCCCTCTAAATATAAGTTGCTTCACACCCTCCACTTCTGTTACCCGACCATCATTGTCTTGCAAGCCGTCCCATTTCTCCGTTGATAATGGTGTGCCTCTAAAATAAAAATATACCGCTTGATTTTACGAAAATAGAATTTTGAACACTACTACCGATTAATTATTGTGGGATGCCTATATGTACAAATATAAAAAAATATCAAAAGTGCTATTTGCCCGGCCAATATACAAACAGTCGGCATTTACAATCAGTTACATAGAAAGAGCAATTTTCTTTTTTTTTTGAATTATTTTTTTTAAGCGCCTATACCCTAATGGTTTGGGATACGGACTTTCGATCTCGCGGTCGTCATTTCGAATCCCGACATTGCACCATTGTCGTAAGCCATATCCTAACACAAGCTTTTAAAGCTTACTTGCACTAGTTAAGTAAATATCAGTAAATTCACAAAAATCTGCTAATATTTTTTGCAGGAAGTGGGGGTAAGACTTGTTACAATCAACTTTAGTCAATTGAGCGTCTTTTAAGTGTGCAAAAGTCACCTGCAGAATAAGGGGACTACATGGTAAATACTGTCTGAAAATTGAAGCGATAAAATATAATTATTATTTTGACTACAAACTAAAACATTTTTTTAACTTTATAAGACTTTTACATGGTGAAAAGTTTTACTCACCTGGGTATACAAGGTCTCGGTGGTAAAGTTGGCTTCACACTGATAACCTCATACTCATCACTCTTGGTCACCGCTGTACTGTCCTCCATCGCACTCATGCTCTTTGTTAGAAGATCCGCTACTTCTTCTGACACATCCCGTTTCCCATTCATTGCCTCATTGCCGTAGTACACTGCAATTTGTTGATACATTACCTAAATATATTTAAGTAGATAATAATGCTTTAATAATAATTGTCCATTATATGTGAAAATTAGTAATAAAAGTAAATAAATAAATAGAATATTATAAATTGAATAAGATACATAATTTTCTATGTAGAACCTGGATAAACGAGAGATCACTTAAAAAAAACTTAAAAGTTTCGACCCATGCTGGGCTCCATTTTCCGCGACTCCACGACTAGCGCGTATTTTGCGTGAATACACATATCTTTGAATTTCATCGCCGATATGTGAGAGATCACTTATAGAGGTTTCTCTCTAATCTGTGTTACTCGCTTATGGAGGCAGCTCATCGGGGCTATAGAATGTCTCTCGCTTATAGAGATTTCTTACTTATCCAGGTCTCGTTTATACAGTGACTGTATATGATTATCATGAATGGTAAAGGATCATATAAAAGAAGTATTTAAAATAATTTTTATACTAATAACTTAGCTAATAACTACTTATTCTAAACTATAGTTCAAGCTACCATATTTTACACAATATAAATGTTTTACTGTATGTGTTCGTGTAATATTATGGTTATATTTGTTAAAATATGCAAATGGTTATGCTGTATTGTATGTAAATATAAAATAATTTAGTACTCTATTATGATTGCTATTGTCTATGAAATCTCTGATTTAACTCACCACTAGCACTGTCTGTAACATGTTCGCAATTAAACAAAAAAATATTAATTATACAAACCCCAATTAAATTGAGAATACCCACAACAATGTATTTAATTCCTTTTATTTCTTTAATTATAACAAATTAAGCAATTGTGTAGACAAATCACATTTAGTGTTTTTAGAAAATACTTCTTTTATGGTTAATTAATTTAAAAAATACATACCAATATCAGTGAGTTTCGAGAAAGCCTCCATAGTAGTTTCATAAGGTCTCTGTCTCAAATTCGAAACCAAACTCCAAACAACATCCGTAGGATTTTCCGTAAAAATATCCAACTCTGCAAACGATTTATTCAAAACTTGCGTCTCTCTATTCGGTTCCACGACCACGTATGTATTCTTATCGTGTCTCGCTTTCGTTGTTTTGACGTGATTTTTTAAATAAGCTACAAATATTTCTGCATTCCCGTGTTGAAAATAAAATGTCATCTGCCATACACCGGATTTAGTTGAAAATTGCATCTGTTGATTGTTTCTTGTGACACGGAATGTTTTCAATTCGTTCAAAGGTATTTTTATTATTCTAGCTCGTAATGTAGCATAATCTGATGTCATATTACCACTTAGAGTGCGTTGACGACGACCTGAAATATCGGACTTCAATTTTTTTCTTATTTTACAGTACAGAAAAAATTATTTTTAAATAAATAAAAGTATTATTCTAACAAGAATCACATTTCATTGCAATTTGTAGAAAATAGCAGTGTCTAAACTCTGTTTAATTTATTTTTTATAATCCAACTCTCAATGTGTTGTAAGGTCACTCCGATCTTGAGTTAGCTCTGAGAGGCACTTAGACAAATATATCAAACTACACATTAAAATATTTTCGTACATAATTATGTATTTATATTACAAAAACAACAACACAACACACGCCCGTAACCCAGAGGGGTAGGCAGAGACAAAAGACCTCCATTTGGCACGATCCTGACACACCTCTCTAGCTGAAGCTACATTCATATATCTATGCATGCATACACGATCGTTACGCGTACTCTTAATACCAGCCTTCTTGACCAATCCCCAATTTGACCAGTATAAGTCCGCCTCGGGCGACCCCGTCCAACACTTCCACTCACTTTCGCATCATAAATCTTTGCTAACCTGCATTCATTCATCATCTCAACATGTCCAAACCTTTTTCAATTCTGCACACAACATCTTGTTTCAAACCACATTCTTCCCTTACAACACTATTCCTAATTCTATCATTCACACTTACACCTATTATACTTCTCAAAGACCTCATTTTATTTATTTTTATTTTTTATTTGTAAAAATTAAATTAATAAATTATATACTGACCAATAGTATTAACGACTGCCCATTCCTGATCCTGTGTATCGGAATCAATAGTTATTAAATCATTAGGCCTCCATTCCACGCATTTAGTACTATCTGCATTTTGTACTATACAAAGCATGCCAATAGAGTTTAGCTCGTTGATCGAACGCCCAATACATGATTTGAGCAATACTCCATCTTGTGTAAATAGATCCTGGAATGTCCATATTTTATCATGGTGACTACAGCGTAAAGAAATTTTCAATAGTAAATATATGTAGATAAGGTCATATCTATGAGTTTTTATTTTTGTAATCCCAGGGCTTCATTAGACCGATGTAAAGCAAAAAACGAAGCAGAATCTCAGTTTTTTCTGCAAACTCGGTCTAATGAAGCCCTGTATGTAATAAATTTAAACTTAAAAAATACATGAAACTGACTACAACTATGAATAATAGTAGGTACTGTAATTTTGTTATTAACGCAATTACATTTGACCTTGTTTGGTTTAATTGCTGTACATCTACCTTAATTCGGAACAAAGAGGGTATTGCAAAATATTAATTTTCGTCTTGGTTGGGTACTTTATAATTATAGTTCATCAGTAATAGCGATGATAATTAATATTTTTATAATGAAAACATAAATTCATAGATTTGCGTATGAATTTGGACAGCTACGAATGGTAAATAAACAGACCAAAGCACCATGACATATGACGCAGTAAATCAAAGTTATGAACAATATTCTTAATTACCGTAACGTACATCTACCGACGATAATCTACAAGGTCAGAAATGTGGCGAAATACAATAATTCTATTGAGGAAGATGTTACTTACTTTACACTGCTCAGGAATATCCTCAGCGGAACTCGAAGACATTTTGTTTACAACGCATAAACCAAAGCAAATATAAAATAAAAACTCATGTATTTCGCTAAATCACTTATTGCCAATTTAAATCCATATTTTATATTATTATTTTTGTGAATGGTAAACAATGGAGCACAGAAAGGAAAAGAATAAAAAAACTTATTGGAATTAAGTCGCAGATTGTAAAAGTTGCACTATTCAGACAAAAATGTTTTCGTTAAATATTAGTTACATTTATTTTTTGCAATAAAATCACATTTGAAAGTTAAAAGTAGTTTTTTCCCTATGAACTTTTATTTCCCTTGGTCTAATAAATAACAGCACCGGAAAACAAGAACATGTCAAGGCTAAAAGACACCGATATCCAATGCTTTAATAAAAAAAAAAACATGTCAACGTCAACAAACGTCAACGTCAATCAAATGTCAAGTTTGTTGGCATTTGGGTCAGTGGACGCTGTTTGTGTATTTATTTTTTACATAAATCCAGTTATTTAAAAACAAAACTTAAAATTCACATGTTGGGATACAAAAAATAATTCAAGCCATTCTTTAATACAACTTTTGTCTCACACTAATATAAAATGACGAATCTTGACGTAAGTGTTCATTTTTCAATATCATCCAACTATTTTTCTTAAAAAAATCTTAAATAATTGCTTTTCGAGTTTATATTTATGGTGAATATTAACACAGCCATGTAATCAATCTATTTTACAAACGAGGTTTAGTTAAACCGAATGTTAGTAACAAAAAAATATAAATCTGTATTCTTGTGAATTGAACCAAAAACATTAATACAATTTTTCTACACTTATTTTCTTAAATTCTCTTTTCTTATAACATCACGTTTATTTCTCCTTGTTTTTATAATCCACAAAGTTTATTTTTTTTTTTTTACTATGCACTATAACCTTAAAAAAAGATGTGACGGTCAAATATTTGAAACAGATGTGTGTATAATATATAAAAGAAAGTAAAAACCATAGTTAAGCCTCTTAAACCACATTGTAACATTACACAGAGTCACCATTAAAATTATTGTAACAATTTGTCTTATTGGTCCTAAGTCAAAATGATAACGAAAAGTTTACTTAAATTGTTAAAACTTAAGAAGATTATATAAACATATCTTTTATATCCTATTGTTGCAGATAAATAAGCAATGTCTATGGACTTTTTAACTTCAAAATGTTCATAAATTAAATTAACTTTTCCAGGTTAGCAACAGTAGTACGGACAGTAGCTCTGGATCCACCTCGGACTCCAGCAGCAGCGGGAGCTCATCCACCAGCTCAGGGTCAGGTTCAAGCAGTTCCGATTCAGAGTCCTCGACCTCTGAGACTCCAGCGGCAACCGCAGCCACAGCACAATCTAAATCACCAACGAAACCTGCCGAAGAAGCTAAAAAGAAAGATGATCAGAAACCAAGAGGATCTAAGACAAAGACGTCATCAAGTGAAGAAGAGGCACCTAAAGCAGCAAGTCCGAAAGCGGCACCACCGAGACGTAGGGCTTCAGCCAAACCTAAAATAGCAGCAGCAGTTCTAGCTAAAGTGAAACCAGGCCCACGTACAACAACCGGTGCAAAAGCGAAAGCAATATCCAAAACTATACCGAAATCCCAAACAAGATCTGACAATAGTTTAAAAAAGAAAAGTATATTCTCCCCAGACAATAGTTCTGAATCCGATTCTGAGAGTAAAGATAAACCGAAAACGAGTGCAAAAGAATCAACAATTATTAAAAAAGTTACAAGAAAGTCAAGCGATGAAAAGGAACCTGTACCTTCGGTCACAGAAGATACTACTATAAAAGAGAATGCAAAACGAAGGAGTAGTAGAAACAGTGGTCCTCCAGCAAAGAAGGCGGTGGAAGACAAAAGTGCATCGTCATGTTCCTCCAGTCAATCATCGGTTGAATCTGTGTCATCGGAAAGTGATAGTGAACCAACAAAGAAAGATGCGAAGGTTACAAAAACAAAACCAGTTGCCGCAACAAGCAAGGTGAGATATAACTAACATGCTATAAATGTAGTCTTTTTTTTTATAATATAAAGTGGCAAACGAGCAAGTGGCCATCAGGATTCACAAAAAAATCCGAAGCGACCCCTGCCCCTAGACAACTGCAGTTGTAGACGCGTCACATACCCTTAATCCACGGAGGAGGAGATGCACAGCAATAGGATAATACCTCTTCCTATACGTCCCCTCCCCCGCCAATCCACTTCCCCTTCCCATCATTTCCTTATAAGAAAATGATCGGAAAAGAAAGTGGACTAAAATAAGGCCTTTGGCACCAAACTCTATGTTCGAAACACGGAATTGGTTCCAATTCACGCCGGTCTTCTGTGTGCTCATGGTATTTCAAAGGGCGAGCCGGATAATTCGTGCCATGATGTTAAAGCCGGCTCTACCTCTATTAGAAGTCTACATTACCCTTGCCATTCAGCTAAAAAATATTTTGTTACTAGCTTTCCTAAATTTTATTCATGCAGAATCCAAAAATACATATTAAATAGTCTGTGTTGCTCGGTAATAATATAGTTTTCATACACTATAGGTTCATTAGACCAAAGATTTTGGTTCGCAATGAGACCGTTTTTTACGTGACTTTGGTCTAATGAAGCCGTAGATTTAAAGTGAAAGAATTATTGATATTGGCAATAGTTTTTGAGTTATATCAATACATACTAAAATATTAATCTTTACTCTTAATAATATTAGTATAGAAAACTATACTTTCATATTACATTATTTATGTTAATGGTCAGCAAACGATCCCGATGGGTATCGCGTGCGCGCGTTATAAGACTAAACTAGCCGTTGCTCGTGACTTTGTCCGCGTGGAATTAAAAAATATAGCCTATGTTACTCGGGGATAATGTAGCTTTCTAACGGTGAAAGAATTTTTCATATTGACCTAGTAGTTTTTGAGTTATTTCAATACATACAAATCTTATCTCTTTAATAGTTTCTTAACCGATTTCCAACAGAATGAGGTTATCAAGTCAATTAGTTTTCTATAATTTATTTTCTAACCCTACGTTTTTCTACGCAAAAAACGGCCATACGCCGAAGCAAAGTCTTCGTTTTTCCGCGATCACGGTCTAATGTAGCCATAGGTTTATATTTCCATCATTATTTTATATGCCCGTTTTTATTTTTTAAAAGTAATCAGTGTTAACAGTTATTTTTATAATCTGTCTTAAATTANTCAAAGCATATAATAATTAAACGGCTTAAGAGAGAATTTGGGTGCAAAAAATTCCACTATATCCTCTATCGGGAAAAAACGAAATGACTTTCCGAACAACCTAATACATATTAAATAGTCTGTGTTGCTCGGTAATAATATAGTTTTCATACTCTATAGCTTCATTAGACCAAAGTTTTTGGTTTGCAATGAGACCGTTTTTTACGTGACATTAGTCTAATGAAGCCGTAGATTCAAAGTGAAAGAATTATTGATATTGGCAATAGTTTTTGAGTTATATCAATACATACTAAAATATTAATCTTTACTCTTTATAATATTAGTATAGAAAACTATACTTTAATATTACAATATTTATGTTTACGGTCAGCAAACGATCCTGATGGGTATAGCGTGCGCGCTATAAGAGTATACTAGCTGTTGTTCGCGACTTCGTCGACGTGGAATAAAAAAATATAGCCTATGTTACTCGGGGATAATGAGCTTTCTAACGGTAAAAGAACCTAGTAGTTTTTGAGTTATTTCAATACATACAAATCTTACCTCTTTATTAGTTTTTAACCGACTTCCAACAGAAGGAGGTTATCAAGTCAATGAGTTTTCTATAATTTATTTTCTAAACCTACGTTTTCATTAGACCGATGACACGCAAAAAACCGCCATACGTCGAAGCAAAGTCTTCGTTATACTTCCATCATTATTTCATATGTTTTTATTTTTTCAAAGTAGCCAGTGTTAACAGTTATTTTTATAATCTGTCTTAAATTAAATAAGTTATTCCAGTCACAAGACACATCGAGTAAAGCGAGCGAAGCCGGCGAGTCTGCTGCGCTGGGCGCGGTGCCGCGCAAGTTGACCCGGTCATGTTCAGCTCGAGCCAACAGGATGGCGACAGCTGCGAGACCAGTAATTACTGATACTGATTCTGATGGAGATGATAAGGATAAGAAGTATGTATATTTGTGTTATTTTAAATTAATTAGATGTTAAAGAGTTTTGACAATGGTAGAGCCCGCTTTTACATCTTCGCACGAATTATCCGGCTCGCCCGGTGAAATACCACGACCACACACAGAAGACATGGAAGCGATTCCGTTGTTCGCCTGACGAATGTAGTGCCGGCGGCCTCATTTTTCCACTTTCTCTTCCTATCCTTTTCTTATAAGGAAATGATGGGAAGGGGAGGTGGCTTTGGCCGGGGAGAGAACGCATTGAAAGTGGAATTGTCCTCTTTCTGTGCGCCTCCTCCTCCGTAGATTAAGATTAAGGGTAGGCTTATAGACATATGCAATTGCACATGCCTGCGCACGGTCGATTCGCTATTATAGCGAATCCAGGTGGTCGCTTGCTCGTTTGCCACATTTTAATATAAAGAAAAAATTAAAGAGTATTTTGAAGGCGTACTTTAAAATGGCTTGATTTAAAAAGTCTTCTATTTAGAGATATTTTAATGAGAATAATTCTTTGAAAACCAGTTAATGACAATATAGTCTGAATTAAAAAAATCCAAAACATCGTTTTATTTTTATTTTTGTAAAGATTTATAAAGACGAGACTTTCATCATATTTTTCATCTTCCAGCAGAGACCTAAAGAAGAATTTAAAAGGTCGTCCGCCGGCTGTACCGCGCTCCCCGGTCGTAGCGGACACCGCTCCCGTGATGCCTTCAGAACGATGCTGTCCTGTCAGAGGATGTGACTCTACAGGACATTTAGGTAAGCTTTTAGATATAAATGAGTCATATGTTATTGCGTGTGGATTTCTATATAGGTGATAAAAAAAAAGATATTTAATGAACCGAAATGCAGGGCATTGCCCTAGGTCGGGACCCAATGAATTCGATACCTACTACTATTTAAGTGTACGAGTAGGTCATTATAGATTTATTTGCATTGTATTGTACTAGTCAAGTTTCATTATACTTATTTTGTATTTCGACCAACCCGCACTGGGCCAGCGTAGTTGACTATGGCCTTATCAACCCCTAATCTTACGGCTTTATTAGACCGATGTCGCGGAAAAAACGGCCTTACGCCGAAGTACAATATCAGTTTTTTTTGCGCGAATTCGATCTAATGAAGCCGTAAGTTTAGAGGTAGGCTATGAATCCTTCGGTAGCTGATGATGATGATTTTGTATTCACCCGGTTTGGTTTGTTCTTATCCGGTATATTCTATGCTATACCCGTACGACGCACCAAAGTTTTGTCATTAAAGCTAATTTATCTTCTGTCATCTCAGTCATTGATCACAGCATAGTTGATGAACTTTATTATATTTCACGCTGTATGGTGCCGTTATAGTGATTTGAAAAAATAATTGATGGTGTATAATGAACACTTTATTAATTTAAGCGCGATTCTAGGCGAGCGCGTGGTTTTAAGTCTATGGTTCGCAGTCCACTAAAAGATTTTACACGGCACGTAGGCGAGCAGCCCGCGAGATGGCGTTATAGACAATACGCGGAGCTATTTAAGTTTTTTCCTATAGGTGGTAAGGCCCGTCGTCATTTCACATGGGACGCGTGTCCCGCGTACCACAACGTGACGGCCGCGTG
>QDHC01007041.1:1127142-1139487 GCA_013186455.1 Papilio dardanus tibullus
ATGGCATGTTTAATCCCTCAACAGCATACGGTATTGCCGCTCTTCTGTAGTTACTAATTGCTTTAGTAAATCGATTATTTTTACATACATATCTATAAACAGTCAAACCTGGACAAGCAAGACCCACGGTATAATCCCGAGGGATGATTTTGATACCAGGTTCGACTGCACTATATTCTAAATGACAAGATTTTATAAACAACTTACTCGTAGTTCTCTGTTTTTAGGTCGTTATTTAAAAAACATAATAGTTAAGGCGTTGTAACGCGCTTCTTAGAGCTATCTATGATTTTCTTATATTTTATCACATACTAGCTGTTGTGCGCGACTTCGTCCGCGTGTAAATAAATAATATTACTCGGGGATAATGTAGCTTTCTAATGGTGAAAGAATTTTTGAAATCGGCCCACTAGTTGTTGAGTTATTTCAATACAAACAAAAATACAAAGTTTCTCTCTTTATAATATAGATATAGATTGTAAAATTTAGTTAGTTTAATTGTCCCTAAAGTAACTTATACTAATGATATAAGTGTTATTGTTAGGACTTACGTTCGAAGTGGAAGGGTAGTCAGGAACTGCGCGTGGGGTCCGCTGCTGGTGCGGGCGAGGAGTCCGAGGAGCGCGAGCCGGCGCTGGAGGGCTGCGCGCCGGACTACGACCTGCGCCTGTTCAGAGAGGCGCAGGCGCTCGCCGCTATAGATATAGAAGAGGAACTCGGAGATCTACCCTCGGATAAGGGCACCAGGTATGGATAAAACTGAAGTCGTGTCTAAAGTGGCAAGTGGTTTCTTTATAAGAAATAAATAGGAAGGGAAAATGGATTAAAATTAGGCCTCCGGCATCACACTCATCGGACGATTTTTTTTTTTTTTATATTAATAAGTGGCAAACGAGCAAGCGGCCACCTTAATTCGCTGAAATAGCGAAGCGACCGCTGCCCATAGACATCTGCAATTGCAGATGCGTTGCCTACCCTTAATGTACTGAGACGCAAAGCGAGAGGATAATTCCTCTCCTTATGCGTCTCCTCCCCCGGAAAATCCACTTCCTCTTCCCATCATTTCCTTATAAGAAAAGAATAGGTAAGAAAAGTGGATTAAAATTAGACCTTCGGCATTACACTCACCGTACGAAATACGGAAATGCTTCCATTTCCTCCTTGGCGTGTTGTACGAAGTTGTTAAAACTTAGTGAAAGTGATGAATCAAACATAATTACAGTTAAATTGGTACAGATACGTAGTGATGGGCAAGTTCATGATGGAGGTCTGGTACCAGTCTCCGTACCCGGGCGAGGCGGCGCGCGTACCGCGGCTCTTCGTCTGCGAGTTCTGTCTGCGGCACCACAAGTGCGCCGCTGGTGCCGAACGGCACCGCTCCAAGTGCGCCTGGCGGCACCCGCCCGGCGACGAGGTACCGACATTTTAAAAATTATTTATTAAAATATGTTTTTTTTTTCTAGCCAAGAGAATAATTTTGGTAAAATATCTTCTTACCTATTAAATAATAAATAACTTCCTATCATTGTAAAATCAAGCAATAATATCACATACGCTTTAAAAATGTAAAAGAAATAACATGTTATACAGTCAAACCTGGTTATAGCAAGAAACCTCTATAAGCTCGAATAATTTTCTGGTCCCGGCGGACAGCGTTCATAAGCGAAAAACCTGATTATAGAGAAACCGCTTTAAGCGAGACAAATATCGCGGTCTCTTGGCCTCTCGCTAATCCAGGTTCCATTTTCTAGGTTTTATACTAAACTAGTGGTCGTAACTTCGTCAGCGTAGAAAATAAAAAATGGACGCACACATCACCTACATTCCAGTGAAAGTCCCGTAAAAGTAGAATTAGCTGTTCATAAGATAGTGATGTGAAAGAAGCAATGTGTATTAAGGATGAGTGTTGATTCAACGAACTAGTTAAATCAACCGTTAACTGATGACAGATTTTCATTCAACTAGTTAAATTCAATCTGAATCTACATACAGAGTGACTGGTCAATTTTTGTCGCCAGTCTTTTTTATTGAATAAAAATAATTAGTTTTTCAACTAGTTGACAAAAGCAAATTAACCGTTTCGTTTCGCTAAGAGCGTCGGTGGCTCAGGGGTTTAGCTCTTGACTTGTAAACTGCAGGTTTCGAGTTTTAATCTCGCCATCTAGCAATGTGTTTTTCATATGTATTTAACAGACCCGCTTACGGTGAAGGAAAACATTGTGATGTCTGCACATATCGGCAAAGTAATTCAAAGATATGTGTGACGTCACGCAAAATACGCGCTAGTCGTGGAGTTGCGGAAAATGGAGCCCATCATGGGTCGAACTACACTACTTCGTTGGCGCTAAAGCATTAGTCGCACCAGGATAGTATTTTAGTCGAGTAGCAAGTAGCATTTATCCGAACAAAGGATTTTCTACTGTTCTGACTCGTTTAAGCCTAAACCTGCGCACTAGGGTAGTAATTTAGTAACTAAACATGTCCGAACAGCAACATCTTAGTAGAATAGATTAGTAAATTCTTTGTTCGGATACTTGCTACTTGTTACTCGACTAAAGCACTATCCTAGTGCAGTGCGCGCTGGGATAGGCTTTAGACCGTCAACGATCCTAATGTGTTTGGTGTAGGTGTACCGCAAGGAGAAGCTNGACATTTTAAAAATTATTTATTAAAATATGTTTTTTTTCTAGCCAAGAGAATAATTTTGGTAAAATATCTTCCTACCTATTAAATAAGAAATAACTTCCTATCATTGTAATATCTAGCAATGATATTATCACATACGCTTTAAAAACGTAAAAGAAATAACATGTTATACAGTCAAACCTGCAAGCAAGAAACCTCTATAAGCGGGAATAATTTTCTGGTCCCAGCGGACAGCCTTCATAAGCGAAAAACCTGATTATAGAGAAACCTCTTTAAGCGAGACAAATATCGCGGTCTCTTGGCCTCTCGCTAATCCATGTTTCATTTTATAGGTTTTATACTAAACTAGTGGTCGTAACTTCGTCAGCGTAGAAAATAAAATATGGACGCACACGTCACCTACATTCCAGTGAAAGTCCCGTAAAAGTAGAGATGTTCCAAAGTTTGTGATGTAAAAGAAGCAATGTGTATTAAGGATGAGTGTTGATTCAACGAACTAGTTAAATCAAACGTTAACCGTTGACCAATTTTCATTCAACTAGTTAAATTCAATTTGAATTCAATTCAATACGGAGCAACTCGTTATTTTTTTTTTTCGCCGCCAGTGTTCGTGTCTTTATTGAATCTATGATTAACTAGTTGACAAAAATAGGTAGTTTTTCAACTAGTTGACAAAAGCAAATTAACCGTTTCGTTTCGCTAAGAGCGTCGGTGGTTCAGGTGTTAACCTCTTGCCTTGTAAACTGAAGATTTCGAGTTTTAATCCCGCCATCTAGCAATGTGTTTTTCATATGTATTTAACCGACCCGCTTACGGTGAAGGAAAACATTGTGATGTCTGCACATATCGGCAAAGTAATTCAAAGATATGTGTGAAGTCACGCAAAATACGCGCTAGTTGTGAAGTTGCGGAAAATGGAACCCGTTATGGGTCGAACTACGCTACTCCGTTGACGCTAAAGCATTGTTCGCACCAGGGTAGTATATTAGTCGCATAGCAAGTAGCATTTATCCGAACAAAGGATTTACTACTGTTCGGACTCGTTTAACCCTAAACCTACGGTAGTAATAAATTACTACCGTTATAATATACCGAACTAAAGTTACTAAACGTGTCCAAGCAGCAACATTTTAGTAGAATAGATTAGTAAATCCTTTGTTCGAATACTTGCTACTTGTTACTCGACCAAAATACTATTCTAGTGCGTACAAGGCTTTAGACCGTCAACGAGTCTAATGTGTTTGGTGTAGGTGTACCGCAAGGAGAAGCTGAGCGTGTGGCAGGTGGACGGGCGCAAGCACAAGCAGTACTGCCAGCAGCTCTGCCTCCTCGCCAAGTTCTTCCTCGACCACAAGACGCTCTACTACGACGTGGAGCCCTTCCTCTTCTACGTCATGACGTGCGCGGACCGCGAGGGCTGCCACATCGTCGGCTACTTCAGCAAGGTGAGACGCGACAGGGGGCGCCACTGACATTGACAATAACGCCATCTAGTTTAATGTTGTAAACTTTAGCATACGTCACTACGACTTTCATGTTGTTTCCTGACTATGACACGACTGGGGTCTTTTAACAATGTTTTCTTACCAATTTTTATTTCGTTCCTGTTTTTTGATATTTTACAATGCTGCAAAATTTTAAATATTTATTGTTATTTCAATTTTTAACAATAATAATGTTTCGGAAATAAAAAAAGTAACGAATACTGTTCACTATATTACGGCGTCTTGTTAAAGTTAGTTTTTTTTTGGGTCATAAAATTTATTTGTTTCATTTTATTTCTACTTTCTAAAAGTTTAATTTATTTAATTGCATTGTTTCTTTTTTATTTTAAGAGAACTCATAACTCTCCTTCTTAAACTTCCTTTAAAAAGCACGAAAATTGAATAAACAATAGAATGAAGCGCTACTAATAAATCGCAACAGAAAAATAATAAGAAACAACCACAATTAAATACAAAAAATCAAAACCGACAACAAAATAAACACTTTACCATTACTTTAAAAGCAGTAAAAAATCGTAACTGAAATTCAAGACCTACGCAAAGCGATGAGTATACGTAGGTCGCGTACTACGTACTCATTGAGTCGTCAGCTGTGGGGTCGTTGCCCCGCGGGGGGCGGACACACCCCACGGCCAACACCCCATAACCCCCTGCGTAAGTACCGTCCGGGTTATAACTCCCAAAGTACGGCATGCGATTTAGGGTTCCCACGTACGAAGGTTTATTGCCACCTGTGTTAATTACTGATTGATTATATACACTTAGTTTATAGACTAGCCGTTGTGCGCGACTTCGTCCACGTGGAATTAAATATAGCCTATGTTACTCGGGGATAATGTAGCTTTCTAATGGTGAAAGAATTGTTGAAATCGGTCCAGTAGTTCTTGAGTTATTTCAATAGAAACATAAATTCAAAAATACAAAGTTTCTCTCTTTATAATATTAGTATAGATATGCTGTCGCCCGCGACTTTAGCCTAGCTGAATATAGAAAAAAATAAGTAGCCTATATGTTCTTCCAGGCTATGTGCAACGTTTCAAAGATCCCTCGAGCCGTTCTAGAAATATACTTTTAAACGTCCATCCATGTAAACTTTCGTTTTATATTAGTAAGATTATTTCAAATAACACTATTTAAAAAAATCTATAAATCTTGATATAAAACGATTTAATACTCAAGACATAAAATAATCAACTTTAAGGCAAAAAAAACTCTCTATACTTTTCTGTTATTATTATTTCAAAAGTTATGTTAAAAGAATCCTATAACTATACATAATATTATAAAGAGGAAAACTTTGTATTTTTATATATTTTGTATGTATTGAAATAACTCAAAAACTACTGGGCCGATTTCAAAAACTCTTTCACCATTAGAAAGCTACATTATTCCCGGGTAACATAGACTATATTTTTTAATTTCACGCGGACGAAGTCACGAACAGCTTGTCCTTCAATATAAAAAGTAAACGCAATCTAAACGTAGCAGTTCAATTATACAGTCGTCGGTTGGTTGATTTTAATCGGATCCCGACGAGCCTTTTGTGTACAAAAATCGGATTATTCGAGAGCACACGTTAGACGCTACCTGCGGTTGAAAAGCGATAGAACCTTTATACCGGAACTTTCCAGACTTATTGAATATAACTTTGACTACCCTAATGTGTTTAAGGATTATATTTCTCCTTAAACCAAGTGGTTCTATGTCTGATTGGAACAGCCCTAACTGGCTAGGGTTGTCAATATTTTTTTTCTAACTGTAAATTATAATAGACTTAATATTCAATATTCGTTCTTCTATATTTTTCGTCGTATTCTTACTTTGGTAAAGTATTGTCGTTAAAAATTCTGACACCGAACCCCGCGTTATGAAGAGTTTTGAAAACAATAGGGCTTCAAAGCTGTTTCATTCGAGAAAGGGGTTTTTGGGTCTCAAAAGAATAATGGCTTTTACTTAGTGGTTTTTTTACAAATTAAAAATGGGTTATTCGTGATTATCAATGATTTAATTTGAGCGTATAAATTCTTCATTTTAAATTGTAATTTGAAGAACTAATGTTATAAAGAGAGAAACTTGTATTATTGATTTTTTGTATGTATTGAAATAACTCGAGAACTACTGGGCCGATTTCAAAAAATCTTTCACCGTTATAAAGCTACACTATTCCCGAGTAAACTAGGCTATATATTTTCCGCGCGGACGAAGTCGCGAACAACAGCTAGTATTAAATAATATGGAAATAACAAAATTTAATAAAACCTTTGGAACAAATAATATTATATTTTTGACAACTTCTACGGACGCTTTGGGATACTTAGCTTAGATCCAACTTTGCTTAGCAATAGACATAAAAACCAGGTAGATTTGTCTTAAAATACTTAATGATATTTAAATATAATAATATTCGTACAAAATGCTAAATATGAACTTTTGGAAAATATTATTCATTATAAGGGAATTCATGTTTTATTAAAAACACCCAGATCTCTCAAAGGAAATTAACTGATAGTTCATTTTCAATTTAATTTTCATGTAAATAAAGTTTAAACTCCTGTAGCCGTATAATTACTCTTTCATTTACTACGTTCACTACAGACTACGCCGTAGCGTAGCTACGCTCTTGACGTAAACCATGGCTCGTAGGCCCTCTACGCCGTAGTAAGGCGTGGTTTCCTTATAAATGAAAGATGGCTGTAAACTGTAACTACAATGAAATTCTAATGCAAGCAATTTTAATAAATGAAAATGTATTATATTCTTCTACATTTTTATGGTATTCTGTTAGAGTCATAATTTTCATGATTTTTTACTAATATTTTATACTAACGAATACCAATAATTTTTATTTTGTTCATTGAAAAAAAATCAATTTTGTACAAAACAGTACTTAATATTGACCTTTTTGCAATACGTAATTAATAAAGATTCTTATTTAATTCCAACAACACTTATTTATCAAACAAAATAATGAATAGTTTAAAAATTATTAGACACTAGCTGTTTCTCGCGACTTCGTCCGCTTGGAATTAAAAAATATAGCCTATGTTACTCGGGGATAATGTAGCTTTCTAATGGTGAAAGAGTTTTTGAAATCGGTCCAGTAGTTCTTGAGTTATTTCAATACAAACAAAAATACAAAGTTTCTCTCCTTATAATATTAGTATAGATAAAAAGCATATCCGTGTGCCCTCCGGTCGTCGACCCCCAGACGTCTCGACGTAAACCGTCTCTAAATTTATGTATACTTTACAATTCTTACCCAACGTTCAAGTTGAATACTGGTCACAATACGTCTAAGAAGTTTTTTTCACACAGACTGTTTACTTTGGAACATTCTCTTTTTATTTCTATTTATTATACTATGTTAATAAAGCAACGCTTTTGATATTTGGAATATCATTTATTTTTAATATTTATTGGTCACTTTAATTGAGTTCATGTTAAAGTAATAAAGCGCTCATTTTTATTCAATCATGCATATTTAGCTAAAAACTCCATCCCCTATTCAAATTGTACTTGTTTTTCCCAAACCTTCCATTTAAAATAAAGCATTATTTCTCATTACTTCAAATGTTTATAAGTAGATTTGAAATTCCTTTCTTCCTATATTAATTACAACAAAATTCAACGCAACAAATAACTAGATTAACAATAAAACCCAATCGGAAATAAAAACGTGATTTTAAAATTTATCCAATAACGTTATTAACATTGCATTTGACAGTAAAAGGAGATTATCAGATGTTGTCAACAAAGCGGCGAGACGTCTACACACGAGGTAGGTCCCCGCCCCCCTCGCCCTCGTCAGCCCCCGCTGTCTGCGAACTGCGAGGGTCGACGAACCGCCCCCCCTAAAGTCCCCCGGTTTAAATATACCGCTTTGATTACTAACATGTACTATTTTACAGATAGAATCACTAGCCTTTGACAATTAGTCGATAGTTACCTATAAAGGTAAAAAAGTAGGGTTTTGCACTTTTAAACTCTAAGAAATTATGAATATAACCACTGCAGTTTGGCGATAAATCTAATTGTAAATATAATGTAAAACTAATAAAATAAATAAATAAATAAACTTGAAACCCAAGTGTTTACTACGTCTATGAAAGTGATATTTTTTTATGATATACTAGCTGTTGTGCGCGACTTCGTCTGCGTGGAATTAAATAATATAGCCTATGTTACTCGGGGATAATGTAGCTTTCTAATGGTGAAAGAATTTTTGAAATCGGCCCAGTAATACTTGAGTTATTTCAATACAAACAAAAATATAAAAATACAAAGTTTCTCTCTTTATAATATTACGAGTAGTATAGATGTAGATTTTTACCTCATGTTAATTGGTGGTTAAAACATAAAACTTGCACGAAATTTACATCACCAACATTAATTAAAATAGTAAAAAAACATAAAAAAATGCATACAATATGCCCAACACAATTGCCCTCGACGAGTTTGTCTAGCTTGCAGTCATAATAACCACAGATTAAAAAAAGAATATTAAAAAAATAACAGGAACAAAAGTGGTGAGGACACGTGGCACCACCCCTAGTGACAATTTGTGGATGTAAACACGGCCGTAGACGTCTAGACGGGTCGGGTGTAACGCAATAAATCCAGACGGTTCATTCGGAGGGTCTTTGTACACTGGCGCTGGACCCTCGGGGGCCCTGTTCGAACCAAATTGAAAACTCTAGTGTACTCCATCGGACTTATTCCCATTTATTCCGAAAATATGTATAAAGTACTGCGAAAAACGAGGACCAATCGTCGATACGATACTGGAGGACAATCGGAACTAAATAATATAGACTAGGGGTCTCATTGGACCAAATTATGTATCATAACAAATACCAGGAACAAATTTGTATTTTGGAATTAATTTTATGAATATACCAGTTTCAAACGTAGAAAGTACAACTGTAATAATGCTGATTCTCGTTTCGGAATAAAGTGGATAGCCTTTTTTGGATAATAGACAGACAAAAAGTTATATGCCTTAACCATATTGTTCGTGATTTTATGAATTTCTCGTATAACTTTTAGCCTAATGGTTTGGGGTACGGACTGCCGATCGTTGGTTTTGAGTTCGAATCCCGACATTTGACTTGTCGTGAACCATACTAACATAAGCTTTTTCAAGCTTTCCTGGAATGGCTAAAAGAAATATTATGTAATGTAACAAAAATCTACTAATAGTTTACAAGAAAAATATTTTAATTTTACTTATATTAAAAATGCGAATGTTAGTCTAGAAGTACACATACTTACTGTTTTTTTTAGTTACCCGCGGACGGAGTTGCGGGAGACAGCTAGTAAATATAAAGGTCTCCTTTAATAAACAGAGCTTTTTAACAGTGGAAGAGCCCGCTTTACCATCTTCGCACGAATTGGCTCGGCTCGCCCGGTGAAATACCACGACCACACATAAGACAGGCGTCAAATGGAAGCAATTTTGTGTTTCGTCTGATGAGTGTGGTGCCGGAGCCTAATTTTAGTCCACTTTCCCTTCCTATCCTTTTCTTATAAGGAAATGATGGGAAGGGGAAGTGGATTCGGGAAGGGGACGCAAAGGAAGAAGTATTATCCTCTCCGTGCGACTCCTCCCCCATAGATTAAGGGTAGGCAACGCATCTGCAATTGCAGATGTTTATAGGCAGCTGACGCTTCGCTTTTACAGCGAATCCAGGTGATCGCTTGCTCGTTTGCCACTTTTTAATATAAAAAAAAGAAAAAACTAAACACTTCTTCAAATTACCGCATTTATTTCTTAATTATTATTATATTTCAAACATTAACATTAGTCATTGCGTGTTGGCATCGCCCCGACCTACCGCAAATAAAAATGTATTGCGACACTAACCGTTTTGAATATCAGGCCACGTACATATTGTACATCGCTATAAAATTTACATATTTGGAAACGACTGTATGTTTACAATAAAATAAAATATATATTGAAATAATATTAGAGTTGTCTGCCAACGTTTTCAAACCACGATAGTTTCCGTAGTTCTACGAATATCGTCATGTAATACTAGGTCGTTATTATTGTAGACAGTTTAAAGTTTTATTACATTTTAGTAAAATATAACAAGTCTACATATAATTAATACTACACAGAGTCATAAGATCATTGGCGCTATTTTGATATTGTAAAAAGTTGGCTACCGACGTTAAATTTTTTAACCGTATAGTTTTAAATGCGCAGTTAAAACTGACGTACACACGTCAATTTGAACTGCACAGTCGAACTGTATGGTTCTCAGTATTGCCTACACACGTCAGTTTTAACTGCGCAATCGAATTGTATAGTGAAAGCTGATTGTCTGTAGCCGGCTTTACATTAAAGAAATTGACTTTCAAAGTTGTTCTTACTTTCTTAACTATTATACTAACATTTCACGTTGGGTTATAGTTTTCTTAATCATTTATATTTTGTCTTGTTAATTTTCAAATGAAAAAGGTATCAAAATAAAGCAAAGTAATCAATAAAAGTTGTTAGGCATTTCCCAATATCGGCGCGTAGAGATCAAAGCGTACGGGGTCATAACCCCCCTGTCTGCGGCCGTAGCCCCATAGCGAACAAACACCCGCTACGAAGGACCGCTTGTTTTGATTGCATCTCTTATTTAATTTATTTTTTATCAACTATTGATTGAAAATTAAAAAAAAATTAAAAAGTTTGCAAAAACTTTTAATACATAAGTTTGTGAATGATTACATTTTATAATAGAAGAAAAAAAATGTCAATACAGAAATTAGTGTTGGACATTTCGTTTTAATACAAATATAATAAACTAGCTGTAGTTCGCGACTTCGTTTGCGTGGAATTAAAAAGTATAGCCTATGTTACACGGGGATAATGTAGCTTTCTAGTGGTGAAAGAATTTTTGAAATCGGCCCATTAGTTCTTGAGTTATTTCAATACAAATAAAAATACAAAGTTTATTTCTTTACAAGTATAGATAATTTTTTTTTCCACATACTTAATCCCATTCAGAATAGTCCCACTTCAAATTATCACATTGATTGATTAGAAAGAATTTTCTAAAGTATTTGTTCTTTTACAGGAGAAGAATTCGTTCTTGAACTACAACGTGTCTTGTATTCTGACGCTACCACCGTACCAGAGACAAGGCTACGGCAGACTGCTCATAGACTTCAGTAAGTATCGCTGTATTTTAATTTATGTTTTGTTTCCCTATGGCTACATTAGACAAGAGTTCGCGATAAAAACGAAGATTTTGCTTTGTCGTAATGTTACAGTATTATTTATTTGTGAGATGTATGTTTTAAAGTTAAAACGATTGTTTTTTAAACTAGACATACGAAATTTAATTAAAAACTAAGCAAAAAAAATAATGAAAAATTTGGACTAAAGCGTATTTGCTTGGTCATCATTTACCTTGGTGATTATTTCGAAATAAAATTACAATAAGGCAAGGTGAAAATTTAGTAGAATTATGTTGACTTTAAGCTATTTATATATTAAGAGACAGAGGGCGAAATGTTTTAGGATTATTGTCTAGTCTCCACGCACCCCGCGCCCGTGTCCTGCCGCCCCCGAAGGGTCGACGCAACCTTTTACCTTACGCCCTCTAGTTTTGAAACATATTAATGTGAGATGCCACACCACTCTACTAAATCCTTTGTACTGGTTGACTTACCTTTACACCAATAGCATCATTTTGTTCCTAATTAATTTTGAATCAATCGTTTGTGATTGTCACATTATAGTCTGAATTTCTGTATTTTTTAATTTCTGTGAAAGGCATTGGGGAAGAACTAAATGTAGTGGTCAGAAAAAGGCTGATGATGAAGATATTATAATTTTGATAGTAATATTTGAAAAAAGATTTGCATTCAAAGGATTTTTTTCTTAAGTCTTTTCAGTCTATGAAAAATATACTCTTAGTATCGAGTTTTTGTTATAATCCTTATCCTTACATGGTATAAAACAATCGCTTTTTATGTTTGTCCCTATATATGCTTGAACCTTTAAAACTACGCAACGGATTTTGATGCGTTTTTTTAATTGATAGTGATTCATAAAGAAGGTTTTCATGGATAATACATTCACAATATAGTAGAGTAACACTGATAATTTAGAGGTTTTCAATATGATTTAAATTAACACATTTTTAGCGCTTACATTGCAAACGCTGCAGTATTTAGTATCAGCATTATACCG
>QDHC01007041.1:1148623-1160749 GCA_013186455.1 Papilio dardanus tibullus
GCGCACGCGGCGCCGCCCGGCCCGGCACGGGGCACCGGCGCGGCCCCCGCGGGAACGGTGAGTCACGTCGACGAGGACTGTGCACCCCGCCTCTCTCTCCACACCCTCGCCGATTCCGCACGCACGCAAATATCATATTTGCATTGGTCATCGAACTCCCAAAGACAGATCTGAACAAAGGCGGCTAAAACTGGTTATTGGATATTTTTCGTCGGCGGCCGCCGGGCGCCGCGCGCTTGCGAATTTTTCTGAGGCCATAAAACGTGTGTGTGTCGAGGTTAGGCCGACTGTGGTGCAAGTCGGAAGAGGTGTGTGATTTATTTGATGTCGAAATGACGTGGTGAGGAACTGCAGGCAGCAGAGCGCTGGCTGGCAAGGGGGCGGGAGCAGGAACGTCGCGGGACAAGGCACGTGGAGCACGTGGAGCCGCGGGTGCTGCTTCGCCTTATGTTAAAACAATATTATTGTATTTTCCGTTCGGCTAGTGATCCAACGCGGCGACGACGGCGGAGGCGTTATGTTCCCGGCCCCGCCGCTACCAGGGGCACTCGAATCTTCGCTTTCGATATTTCGCGAGCACTCACAAATAGCACACATTGCGGTTTGCACTCTAAGCCGGCGCGATAAAGATAACTTTGGCCCGAAACATGTGAACGGAGATACACGCGGTGTAAACGACCAATAAAACTGCTCGTCTCGGCTGGGCGGCTCACTGGCACGCGTCTAATTATCCGAATGAAGGCAAATTCGATATAAAAAAGATTTTCGTGTTTAGTGAAAATGTGTCGAGTAACGATGGTAAGATGTTTCGCCATTAGCTTTGAATTGGCAATTTATGTTCTTTCCAAACGACCTTCGTTATCAGTTCACAGAAATGTTTGATTTTCTATATTTTCGCCAAATAAAACGACTGCTAATGTTTTCTTAGTGAATGGTAATGACAATAACTATGTAGGTATTACGTTTTTTTTTACTTTTTCACCAATTTAATGCCCTAAAGAGCTTTTGTTCGGTTCTGTTTTTATTATATTACTTAGAGTTATCCGTACTATAATAGAGCAGTTATTCGCAAAGTGACTAAGTAACGATGTACTTATTTTCGTCGTCTGAAATGTTTTCATACATTGAGTCAGTGCGGTGAATGGCTTAAGATTTCTAATTCGGCCTTAGACATCGGCCTCGCTCGCGTCCCTCAATTACTGAGAAATTTCGATTCGTACTATTTGCTTAAGGAAATCCGTATCAAAAACTATTTTGACTGTTTTCCGGTTATATTATAATTGTATACAAAAATTCTGGATGGTGCCTTGTTTATTTAAATTTACTACAAGGCAAGAGTTTTTTTGCTGAAGAATAAATATGTCGCATAATTATCACTAAAAATCTTAATACTTATTTACTTACATGCAATCTGTTTGTATTCTTATAATGCCTATTTTTTTTTATCTTTTTAACTAAGATTTATTATAATTGGTATGGAGACTCAACAAAAGTGGGCGGAACACGTTTAACTATTCTTATCGTTTTGTTAACGTTCAATTGAAGCTAAAATTATCACAACAAAGAGCAAGTTTTTTATAAAAAAAGTTTATAAGTAATACAAGAGTTTACAAAAAAAATAATTGACCAATTGACGTCAGCGTCTATATAAAATGATAAAAGTCTATTAAAAGGCTATTTGGACATATAAATAAATTTTAACTATGTCTATATGTGTTAATTTTATAATAACACTAGCTTTTGTGCGCGACTTCGTCCGCGTGTAATTAAATAATATAGCCTATGTTACTTGGGGATAGTGTAGCTTTCTAATGGTGAAAGATTTTTTTGAAATCGGCCCAGTAGTTCTTGAGTTATTTCAATACATATAAAAATACAAAATCTCTTTATAATATTAGTATAGATATAGATAATATTAGAAAACCTTTATTTACAACATGCGTTACAAAAACATAAGATAAAGAAAATTAATTGTTTCTTGGTTGATGTTTAAAAAACTACTTAATCAAATAAAAACAATAGATAAGTATCAATAAAAACGAGCTACTCAGACAGTAATATAATTTACATATTTATTTACTTCATTGAAATACAATTTTACATTGCATTTATCGTCCACGTGTGTTTATTGAAATGCTTTAAAAAAAACTCTTACATTCCGTCATGCTGATCTCTATAGTTGGAAATGATAGCTTTTGGTGTCGTCGTCGTTCCGATTTATAGACCGACAAGGATAACTGAAACCGTGGGCATAAGTCAAACTAAATGACTGCTCACTAGCGCCAACCTATCATTGTCCAAAAAGGAACTTAGAATTAAACTTTGACTTTTAAGTTCTAGTTGTTCCAAAATTGTAGAAAATTCTTTGTCGTGCTGTATCCGCCGTTTACGGCTTTTTCTGTGTCTATGTATGTTTTATAGATTTTCTGATTGTATTAACCGCGATAGCAGCGCCTCTCTCACCGGGCAGACATACTTTTTAATCTGTTGTCTGATGTATGATTATTAATTCAATATTTATTATTAATTCGAATCGAAGTCTGAATTCGATTTCAGACTATTCTAGAAATTAGGGAACTATTTTTAATTTTGATTCCAATCCAACCTACCTCAACTGAAATGATTATACTCACATTGTAATGTCAAAGAGTCAGACAGTTTATTGACATTGTTTATTAGAACTCAGTCGCTGATAACGAAGGCAAAGCGAGTAATAATATTAATTGTTTATTCTAAATCGATTAAGGAAAATGTCAATATAATTTACGCAGGACATGATTTTTTATAATACACCCCGTATACGAGGTGGGATCCTAAATTTTAAATGGTCAACGACATAGACATCCACAGTACCAGGCGCACTGCAGACTGCAGGTACCTTTCATTTCTAAGAAAGAGGTATACTTGAGAGCGAGGAATTTCAGTTTTATGATTTATATGTTACAGGTACTATGTGTTTTATTACTGTTTTATGTTTCTTATTTCAAGTTACAATTATTTTCAGTGTACTATTTTGCGTGTTTTTTTGTTTTGTTTATTAACAATAAAAACTTTAAGGTTTAAACAATAGGTCGACCACTTAATAATAACTTAATTAAATAAGAATTTTACAATTTTAAAAGAAGCGTCGGTGGCTCAGGGGTTTAGTTCTTGACTTGTAATCTGCAGGTCCCGAGTTCGTATCCCGCCATGTGGCAATGTGTTTTTCGATTTTCGTATTTCATTTGTACATTTTTCTCGACGAGTGCGTTACACTTACGGTGATGTAAAACATCGTGATGCAACCTGCACATATCGTTAAAGAAATTCAATGTGTGAAGTAGATTAACCCGCACTGAGCCAGTATGGTTGACTATGGCGTAGTCAGCCTTTAGAGTAGGCTCCGAGCCCCTCGGTGGGGACGTTTAGTGAGCTGGTGATGACGATATAATAACAAGTCTATTAATAATTAAGTATAGAGAAATGTAGCGTCCCACGCATCGCCCACGTAATGGAAGACTGTAAAGTAATGAAATACACATTCATGTACAAGTTACTTGACTTCTTGTTAATTAATCACGTTTCAACAACTTTACTTTTTGTCTATGGACAGCTTTATGAAGCTTTGTTCGGACTAAGACAGTATTTTAGCGAAGTAGCAAGTATTTTTAGTAAAAAACGTGTTGAACAGCAGTATTTTAGTACAGTAGATTTGTAGCAGTTGTTTGCGCCAGATTGTATTTTTACTCTACCAGATTGTATTGCTACTCTACAGCAAGTAAAACGTGTGCGAACAACATTTTAGTGGAGTAGGCTAGAAAAACGTTTTAGTCGAGCCAATTCATTTTTCTCTATTTTTTTTTGGCGATTAGCGGTCCGGACAGCTTGTTTGTCTGCATTCACACGGGCGTTTTTTGAACGTACGTTAAAAAGGCGCTCGTGCGACTGGGGGTAAGAGTAATTTATGTTTTTGTTACTAAGTCATACGTTAATAATGTTTTGTTATTCACTAATTTATTGTTATTGCAAATGAACTTCAAGCTTACGGTAAGCCAAACACTTAAAGTTTGCAATTACAATTACAATTACAATTAAATCATTTTTTTAATTTATTTACAATTGCCAAATAGATTCAAATCTACTGAACCAAAAAAATAAAAAAAATCACTGTTGGGAAATTACGCTGTCCCCGGATAACACAGGTTACTTTTTATCAATTCCCCAGGGATGAAGTCGCAAGCAACAGCTGGTTTAAGAATATATTTTGATCGTTTTCCTCTTGAGTCATCTTTAAAGTTTGTTTTTTTTTGTACATAGGAATGCAACCGCGTGCGATCCGAATGCATCACCAAGTACACTTCAAGTGGTTAAGTTACTTTTCATTTGTTTACACAATGCAAATATAGGCATATAATTAAACTAGCTGTTGCTCGCGACTTCGTCCGCGTGGAATTAAACAATATAACCTATGTTACTCAGGGATAATGTAGCTTTCTATGAGTGAAAGAATTTTTGAAATCGGCCCAGTAGTTCTTGAGTTATTTCAATACAAACAAAAATACAAAGTTTCTCTCTTTATAATATTAGTATAGAAGTATAGAAAGGCAAACATTGTTAGTAGTAGTAGTAGTAGAGGCTATGTTTCCGCAACTCCACGACTGGGTCGTATTTTGCGTGTTATACTAAAATATTTGCTATAATTTTAAATTAAAAATGGAAGCGTTTATTATTTCTTTATATTTCCTTATAGTCGCTGTCTTTGTTAAGTATTATCTGATCGTATAAATGTTACAATAAATTATTGATATAATTAAAATCAAATATTGACATTAATATTCACGGAATGGCGATGACCTAATAAATATTCATCTAAAAATGACACAACTTGTTATTATTCATTTGGATAAAATTTGTCAGTTGTCAGAAAGCCTTATCGCACCAAGATAGTATTTTAGTGGAGTAGTAAGTATCAGAACAAAGGATTCACTGATCTATTCTACTATGTCGCTGTTCAGACACGTTTAGTTACAAAATTATTTGCTACTTGACTGAAATACTATCCTGGTGCGTACAAGGCTTAACTTGTATAGTCATCACATGTGGTTATCAGAAAATTTATACGTAATTGTAATTTGTAATTTTCTCCATATCTTACTATAATATTAATAATACTTACATTATAGACAGAATATAAATTAGCAGACCTAAGGAATGTTTTATAAGTGAATTAATGTACTTTCTATAAATACAGTCAAACTTGGATAAGTGAGAAACCTGTATAAGCGAGAATATCGCGGTTTCTTGGACCCTCTTATCCAGGTTCGACTGTATTTACTTAATGTAAAATATGTACTCGTACGTTCTTGATCAGTTTAAAATTAAATTGGTAAAAATGTAATCGACGTGAAATGGATTTATTAATGAGAAAAATAATGTATTAATTATTATTAAAATGTTTGCAAGTTATTTTTTTAAAATATACTTTTTAATGTTTAAGACAGCTAGATATTCCTCGCTTAGAAGAAGGTTGCAAGAGTCATCAAGACAACAGTCTCAAGACGGTATTCGACCTGATCGGAAGATAACAGTTATTTTTGGTATGAGTTAATTGAAATCACTTGAATTCTTTAAAAAAAATTACTCAGAAAATGGTTGAAACGAAATTGACAAAAACGCGAACAAGAAAAAAAAGTGATATATTTTAAGAGAATTATTTATATTAATCGTAAAATAAATTGATTTTAAATATATTTATTGTTTTATTTGCATTTACCTTAAATTATATTAAAAAATATATTGTGACGTCATCACATGTAGGAGATGAAAATGAAAAAATATACGACATAAAATGTTGTATTCTAAGATAATTGCGTGTGAGAATAAAATTAACATATCTTGCATGAAGGTTAATTGCATTGAAACAATAATATTAATGTCAGTAAATATTTAAATAATACAGTTATTTTATACCATATTAAGATATTCTTATTCTTTACGCATAAAAATACTAAATAATATATTACCAAAGGCCTAATAGCGAAGAGCTTCGACCAACATCTTAAGAAGCTCTCGCTCAACAGTTGGATTGAGGGCCGATACAAAAGGCTGTTATTTTGGAGACCGCACGCATAGTGAGGAGGTTCCTTTCTCTGCAGCCCTGACCACTGGTTGCTTGAGTCATCGGATTCCGCAGCTGGTGCTGCACTATTTTTTTTAAATATGTTTTATTGATTTTTTTTAAGTGAAATGTATTATATAACAAATATATAAATAAAGATATATAATCTAAATAATATGAGTAAAAAAATAACATCCTTGCCTTTAATTTTATAGCAAATGGGCTTTTTTGACCTCAATTAGCAGTCAACGTGTTGAGGATGTTGCGTACTTTCACAAACAAAACCTGCTTTATCTTATAATTCAAGGCTGTAATTATGTAATATTAAAATATATTAATAAAGATATAATAGATAATTTCGTCAGGCGTCAGTTAAACGCCGCTTATTTTTAAATTACTCATTAAAACATACATTAACTTAATTAATGCAATTTATAATGTAAGGGCGTTGACGTTGAAAACTTTCGGATAATTATCACAGAAATCATAAAATTAAATATTTATATCAGGCTAGTTGAGCCGAGATCTGACGCAAAGAGATATTATACTTATAGGGAGCGCTCCATAGTAATTTGACGTGAAAATGCGTGCCGCGAAAGAAATTATAAAAAAAGAAAAATCTTGCCAGTATCATGAAAAAATTTCCCAAGTTTGGGAAAATGTGTGTTTTTTTTATTTTTAAAATGAGCAATAGAATAAACTAAAACAGTCATTAAAATTTTTATTATCGTCTTTCATTATTATTATTTTATTTAAAACAATTTTTAACAAAGACTATTTTTATTTTATGGTTGTTATAAATTTTTAATTAGCGTTTTAAAAATGTCTCGATTAATTATAATATTAAACTTTACTGATTAAACTTTGTTTCCACTGCATGCAGTATGTAGTGGAAACTCAAGGCATGAAGATAATATAAGTCAGGACAAATCTTTAGTTTAATTTGGGGAAATGCGAAAAGAGTGTGCAGTATTAATCGATTATTTGGAACAAACTTGACAAACAAATGATGGGAAGAGGAAGTGGATTTTCCGGTGGAGCGGACGCATAGGGACTGGAATTATCCTCTTGCTGTGCGTCTCCTCCTCCGATTAAGGGTAAGCAACATATATTCTATTAAAGATGTCTATGGGCAGCGGTCGCTTCGCTATTTCAGCGAGTCCAGGTGGCCGCTTGCTCGTTTGCCACTTTATAATATAAATAAACTTGACTAAAGCTATTGGTATTTTATTATAGTTTTAGTTCTAGTAACTAAAAATCTATTAATAAATAAAATAACTCTTTCCACGTGCCTTTTGTTTTGGCGCGAGATTCTCATTAATCAAGCTTCTATTGTTCTAGATAAGAGTCGCATTACGTTAACAAGATGTGACAGCTGCGTTAAATTAAATGAAAACAATTCTCACTAGCGGCAAGCAAATATTTGTGACGTCAGATGTAGGCTATGTACTGAAGAAATGAATTGGAGTTGGAATTCCAAAATCAATTTAACTCATCTCGTAAATATTAGCAGCATTTGTTTTAATATTAGCAGATAATGAATTGAATTATTTGGCTTCATTAGACCGTTGTCATGCAAAAAACCTTACGCCGAAGAAAAATCTCCATTTTTATCGCGAACTCGGTCTAATGAAGCTCTAGAACGATTACAACTTTAAGCTCCAAGCTTTTCCTAGTATACGGTTCAAAACAATATTCGAATTTGAACCCAATACCGCTCGGTGCATTAAGTCATTAAGGATTACTAGCTCCGATAAGTCATAATCAATTTGCTAATAATTATATGGCTAATATTTGTAACAAATAGCTAATTTTGTCCATTTTCTATCAAAACACCCAGCCTCATAGAAACGATTTTACCGCATACTGGCAACAATCTGTCAACAAAATAACTATCTTCGTTGCCAGTACTAATGCGTATAACACATTTTAACGTGTTCTTAAAAAGATACATTTCTGTTAAAACTTTCTTTTTTCAAATAAATGTATAATATTTGCATTGGCAGCAATAGAGGGCGTCAAGATCGCATTGGCGGGCAGCCAAGCGACACAAAGACCTCCTCGGCGATCGGTTCGTTACCCTTCTAATCCTGTTATAGATTATAAAAATGTCTCTTATTTTACACAACTTGATTCATTCTGCACCCTCACAATGTTTATGGTTTATTTAAAGTACACGACAGTCGTTTATTTAAGCTTTTGTAATAATAAAAGCAATCGAAAAGGGTAATGCTTACAATTTTGTATCACTAAGCAGTTTATATACTTAGATATTCTGGTTCTAGTCTCTCTGCTAAATGGATAAAAAACATGCGTAAAGTTAATTACCTAAAATAAAATAAAAAAAATAAGCGCATAGAAACAAGATGGTACGAAATCGACTCTAAGGTTTGTCAAACTCGTTTTCGAGGGCGTTTCGAGGTTATGTATAATGTAGAATTCCCCGTCGTCACCCTCGCAGGAGGCAGGAGGGAGTTGCCCTCTGGTCGAGGGAGTCTGCCCTCTGTCTGCGGAGTGCCGACCTTCCTCAAAGACCTTGTCTTGTCAAGGTCAATATAGACAAGCTATAAATTTATGATTAGAATAGTGGACTAAATCTGTATATTATGTTTAACATCCTATTTATTTTATAGGCATTCCTTCAAGAGTAGAGTGAGGCATTTACTAAGTGAGCTCGTACCATCTTTCGAACACATCATCACTTAACATCAGGGATCGTGGTGAAGGGCTAACTTAACTTTGTAAAAAAAATGGAAAATAAACAATTGAACGTCTAAAATTTGAAACCTTTAAAAATGTATCAAATTGATTTAACCGATAGTTACTTTGCCATCTTGTAAGTCTTGTACGCACCAAGATAGTATTTTAGTCAAGTAGCAAGTATGCGAACAAAAGATTTACTAATTACTCTACCAAATTGTTGCTGTACGGACACGTTTAGTCACTAAATTACTATCTTAGTGCGTAGGTTTAGGCTTCAACGAGTCCAAACAGTAGTAAATCCTTTGGTCAGATAAATGCTACTTGCTACTCGACTAAAATACTATCCTGGTGCGAACAAGGCTTTAGGGACAAGCCGCTAAGTGCGTTTGGTATTCGTTGTTATGTAAGAAGTTGTAAGTAAGTGGGTATTATTGGTTGGTGATGTAATTTGATTCAGTTTATTCACAAATGCTGTTCATATAATTAATTTAATTTGATATGATAAAATTATATAATATGAAATCTGTAACGATTAGCAGCCTTACCGCTTTATTCCGAAACGAGAATCAGCATTATTGCTGTTGTACTTTCTACGTTTGGTAAATTCATAAAATTTATTTCAAAATACAGAACATCCTTGTTCCTTGTAAGTACTTCTTATGATAAATAATTTGGTCCAATGAGACCTTATCCTACCTCTTACTTATTTAGTTCCGAGTGTCCTCCAGTATCGTATAATCGACGACTTATTGGTCCTCGTTTATCGCAGTACTTTATACATTTATTCGGAATAAGGGGGAATGTGTTCAACATTTAACAACTTAAATCAAGTCATGAATAATGTTAATAAAAACGATATGTATAAAAAATGTGTAATTCATTTTCGATTCTCTATGGTCTATTTAGTCTATGGACGATGTAACCTTGACTCTATCTTCGACAAAAAGCTCTTAGTCAAGCCTTGTAGCCAAATTATATATTAAGTAAACTAGACTATTGGCTATTTTTATTACAATAAAAAAACTTTAACATTTGAAAATCTTGACATTTTGATTTCTTATCAAAAGATAGACGCTACTTTTAATAAAAGTGCGTAGAGTCAGCCCTTTCAAATACACAATACATAAACAATTTAAAGGTAATCTTTTATTTTTTCTTTCAATTACCTTTTGAAAAAATAATGGAAGGGGATGATTAAGATTGGACCTACACTTAACTTTGCTTCTGAAATTATTAGTGACTTGTTCAGCGGCAAGAAATATATTTCCGACTTAATCATAAAAATGTTATTTTTTTTATAATACAAAGCGGCCAACGAGCAAGTGGCCACCAGGATTCGCTGAAAAATCCGAGGCCGCTGAAAAATAGACATGCAATTGCAGATGCGTTGCCTACCCTTAATCTACGGAGGAGGAGACGCACAGCAAGAGGATAATACCTCTTCCTATGCGTCCCCTCCCCCGCCAATCCACTTCCCCTTCCCATCATTTACTTATGAGGAAATGATAAGTAGAGAAAGTGAACTAAAATTAGGCCTCCGGCACCACACTCGTCAAACCAAACACGGAATAGCTTCCAATTGACGCGTGTCTTCTGTGTGGTCGTGGTATTTCCCCGGGCGAGCCGGACAATGCGTGCGATGATGTTAAATCGGGCTCTACCACTGTAACTCGTATCTTCGAAGTACCCGAAAAGCTGATAGAAGAAAACAGAGAATAGAGTAGATAAAACACAGAGATAGAATAAGGTATGGGAAACCATAGACAAACCTTTTTGTTTTTTCAATTGCCACAGCTGATATTGCAAGTTCTAGTACATTTCACGGGTCATTTAATCCATATACCAAAAGGTAAATAAAAAAATATACACATGAACTTAGCTTAAGGTCTATAAAATAAAAGATTAAACATAATATCGAAATTAGGTGAACGTCTCGAACATTCTAAACTCGATTCACAAAGTAACCTGTTAGCAGGTAGCCAGCAAGGTGGAGTTCAGTATATAACCTCTAAATTACAAAGAATACCGTCTTAGTCATTGACCTGAACTGTCCCTAATTACCTTTAAAAACGAAACACTATACTTAATTCCAGATAATGGCCACATATAGAGTTTCAAAACAAGTGTTTAAACATTCGACCAGCGGTGCACTCAAAAAACTAAAACGTTTATTTAGAAAAAAAATATACATATGACAAAAAAGGTTCTCCTGGTTCCTATACTAGGTTCAGGATCCGTCTTATAGGAGCCAGGACTCTTTCATTTTACCCTAGGGTTCCTTTAGACCGATGTCACACAATAAACAGCTTTATGCCTGAGCTAAATCTCTGTTTTAATCGCGAACTCGGTCTAATGAAGCCGTAATTAGTACTACGTATATAAGAAGTTTAACCTTAACAAAATGAAAATATTGTAATAGTTATGGAGCTTATTTTGAAGCAATCATATTTAGTTTTGTAATGTCCATCCTTAGTAACTAAGAAACGAAATGAACTAATATTCCTACTTTATTAAACTAGAATAGGAACATTAGACTTATAAAATTCGCAATTAATCGCAAAACATATATCAGGGGGGCTACGCAAAGTACTTTTCGATTGTCGACGTCGCTGAGGGAATCTACAAAAATGTATGAAACTGACAATAACATTCGATAAGTCATGTTATTGTCACGTGTGAGATAACGTTATTGTCAGTTTCATACATTTTTGACGTTCGCTATCGAATCGCTTTGTAGCGAATGTATTTTGGGTAGGCCCCAGGAAATAAAATACATAGCTTTTAATTATCCGCATTCCATGTTTAAAATGTTTCAAAATGTAATTCAACACCGACATGCAATTAGAGAATTGATTCGTGTTTGTGTATATGTAGTGTTTCAAATAGTATTTAGATATGATATCATAATGTCGGGCGTATGTATTAACCCTTAAATGCATGATTTTTGTTTTATGTTTAAAAAAATATATTCGTGTAATAGACATATATAGACTGTCTAGAAAATGTATGTATTACTGTTTAGTATGTTGTTTAAAAACAATACTGTGCATTTAAGGGTTAATCTTGAATACGTGTATAGGCATCGGTGGCTCAGTGGTTTAGCTCTTGTACCGAGTTCGAATCCCGCCATGTACCAATGTGTTTTTCGATTTTCGAAATTCATATGTACATATTTACCCGACGCTCTTACGGTGAAGGAAAACATCGTGATGCAACCTGCACATATCGGCGAAGAAATTTCAATAGAAGTCAACCAACCCGCACTTGGCCAGCGTGGTTGACTATGGCCTAGTCACCCCTTAAGGGGTAGGCTCCGTGCCCCTCGG
>QDHC01007041.1:1199494-1216592 GCA_013186455.1 Papilio dardanus tibullus
TCATTATAGGCGAAAAAGTAAAATATTAACTTATTTTAAAATTATTTTGTCTTCAAGTATTTCTGTCTTCATATCAACTAACTTAATTTGAAGAACTAGTAACATTTTACAATAAAAAGCGTCATAGGAAGAATACTATAGTTTTTAAAGCGCCTAAATATTTTAAATAGCAAAAATATACTATGATTACTTGACGGCGATATTCATCAACAAGGAGACAATTATTTCAAGTAACTAATTATGTACTACTACTAACAAATATGTAACAATTATGCAATAATGTTCATTGTTGCCCAAAATGTGACGGTAGAATCCCCGGTACCCCATATTTACACATATGTGATATTCCGTTATTGAATTTCATATTAGATATATTTATCTAACGTTCTTACAGCAAATGTCTATACATATCTAACTTACACACATCTACGACACTTAAATATGTGAGTGAAGTTATCTAATCCGATCATATCCAGCGTGTTGAGTAAGACCTAAGGCTCCTCGTTAGAGATGTGTTTGAGCCACTCTGACCGTGGGATACTTTCATACTACTTAGTTAACAAAACGGATATTAAAATAATTATGTTTTTTACTTGGGTTTCGGCAGACAATCTTGGTATCTTTAGGTAGATGCTTTACTATGTTCTCAAATGTCGACGAATCTCATGAGATGAGATATATTTCGTTTAACAAGCGTGTGTTTAGTTCCCGTGCGTTTTGTTTTAAGCGGTTGCCTCACCTGTGTGACGTCACCGGTCAGTTGATTAGGAAACTGATTTTTCAATCAGCGTCCAATCATACAATTGTAATTGCTCGAACGGAACCGTCCACTCCGCGCCCCCGCGTCCGGCGCGCGGCCGCCGCCCACGGACCACGTCGATTTTCATTTGTAAACATCACTGCAACTATATGGAAACCAGAATATGTTAGGATAACACTTTTATGTATACGTAGATTGACTTTACTAAATGAACGTGGTATTCTTTGGGCAATTTCTGCGTACTTTCTTATTCCTAATCAGACTTTCATATTTCTAATTTCTTAGGTTTTAATTAACGCTTAAGAATAAAAACGCCAGAAAAACTGCGTTTGCTGTTGATTTCCAGGTTTGAAGTAGATAAGAAATGTGTTTTCCGTTGGGCCAATTGCCTACAGATTGATTGAATCAGTAGGAATAAATCGACATTGTGTTGATCGAACAGATTTACTCTTGAGTCTATTGTCTGCTATAAATTTTCTCTGAGTTGAAGAGACGTAAAAGTCATAAAGTTAAATTAAATGTGAATTCACGGCTGTAAAAAATATATTAGGTACCTATTCATTTTATTGTATTTGTTCAAATTAAATCCATTTCGCTAACAATAATGTTTATGACATTATTACATTAAGTAGCACGTAAACAATTAATTATTTTTTTTTGCGATAACATTTAATAATGTTAATATTTTCATAATATTTAATAATTTAATATTAAGATAAAGTGAATTATGTCCTTAAAGTATTTAATACTTTGTTTTAAGAACATTAGGTAGTTAAAATATTAATACTTTTTAAATAAGTGTCTAATGCCAATTTTCACCAACGAACCCCTAAAGTAGTTTTAGATAGGTGTCTTTTTGCTTAAGGGTCTCCCTAAATCTAACTCATACCTAAATTGATTTTCACTATGTGACACCTATTTAGGGCTCCCATAGTAAATGACGTATGTTTTTGGTGCTAGAGCTTGAAACGTCGATGTGATAACTCTTCTAATCATTGATTCCTTTCTTCATCCTATAGTCTTACTTAAAAAAAAGATAAGGTTCGACCCGTGATGGGCTCCATTTTCCGCAACTCCACGACTAGCGCGTATACACATATCTTTGAATTTCTTCGCCGATATGTGCAGTTTGCATTATCATGTTTTCTTTCACCCAAACTCGTCGGGTAAATATGTAATGAACATATGATATTCGAAAACTGAAAAACACATTGGTACATGACGGGATTCGAAAACGGGACTTGCAGTTTACAAGTCAAGAACTAAACCCCTGAGGCACCGACGCTCTCAAAAAGAATGCTAGCTATGTTATTCATATTTGACTATACTTTAATTGTGACGTAAGGTATGAAGGTGATCAATTAACGATGCAATCCTGCGAACTGAGCGCGCGGCGCACTCACACGCTGCACGCTCGCACTGTGGCTCCACCCTCCGGAATACCACGACGTAATGATACCTAGTGTAGTGTAACCTTAAGATCTAGTCATTAGACCGAGTTCACAATAAAAACGGAAATTTTGCTTCGGGATAAGGCCGTTTTTTGTGTGACATCGGTCTAATGAAACCTTAGCCTTTTTTTTCACAATTAATAATACAACAGGTTAAAATATACGTTGGCTCTTATCAAGGTGAATCTACGTTTAAGAAGCCAATGCCTTCCCTTTCAAAGGTGGAAAAATTAAGCAGAAGTTAAGTTAATTAATAAATTCTATATTAAAAATTGAGTGACTCCCAATTTACTTGATATTTATAGGATTCTCTATAATCAAGCAATATAATATAACAAAGCAATCAAGCGTTAATTAATATAAATTATTAATATTTACCCGACACTCTTAGTTGAAGGAAAACATCGTGATTCAACCTGCATATATCGGTGAAGAAATTCAAAAATATGTGTATTCACGCAAAATACTAGTCGTGGAGTTGTGGAAAATGGAGCCCATCATGGGTCGAACCTTACCTATTTTACTATAAATTCCACTTTATTAGCAATCGAGTTTCGCATCTTTAAGCTCTTTTTGGCTTCCACTTTGATCTGAAAGCATCCCTGTCTCGTGACCTAGTTGATGAGAACAAACAACTTTTGTTTTTGTCAACAAGCAATGTTGTTTACATTTTAAACAAAAATAGCACGATAATTAGCTATTTATTGTTATTATCATTGATCTTGAAAGTTCTGTCGGCGGGTGTATAAATAAACTGAAACTTGGCGTCAGGGCGGCAATGTTAGTTTCACAGGCGGAACATGTAGAGTAGAGCAGTAGATACTCCAATACTGTCATTGGTTGCACACTACCGTGGAGTTTTGTTATGTTCACATTCATAAGTTGGTGGCACATGCGATATACGCATAATATAGTTGTGCTACACTCTTTGTACTCAACACCGTTCGATTGCAACCGACAGAGTGCCCAACAAGGACGTTATAGTATTGAAATTCCTTGGTGCCCAATGACAGCCACGTCTTTTTTTTTTTTGAGATTTTATGGCCTGGCAACAAAGACCTTTAAGCCAATCACTATTTTACATTTCGACAGCCACGTCTGCCATCAAAGAATAGACAAGCAAGACGGAAGTCGGTACACCACATGCACTATAGATACTAACTAACTACGAGTAACTAGGGTGACACGATGACCCGAAATGGGCCTTGGCCTCCGACAAGAAATCTCTCCAAACTAAGAATTAAATAATAATAAATAGTTAATTAGCACTATAGATACACTTGTATTAATTCATAATGGTGGCTCTGTAATAATGAAAGGAATGACATGATCATCGCCGTTTTGTCGAGATCCCACCGCGTCGAGAGACCGCACAATTACTGTCAAAACAATACTGTTTTAGCGGCGTGTTCAAACTATTGTTGTACTGCTATTGCTTTATTGGGTTATCTTACTCTTCTCTGTCATTATTCTGTCCTCGTGTGAAGCGAGCCTCAGGGCGGCAGTGCTCAGTTTGGGCGGGCGGCAGTACATGGCTTGGCCGCGGTAGCTGCATATCTAATTATTTCGTGTTAAAGTTTTCGTGAAAATTATTTACAACAATGGGCACTGATGATCTTAATACTTTATTATCTGTAGAGTTTGAAGTTTTCGGACAAGTACAAGGTTTGTATGTCATTATTTTCTTAATTTTTATAGACTTTCTAAAATTTATCTCGTTTTTCTAAATTTTGTATCGTTTTCTAATGTAAATTTTTGAGAAAATCAAGATTTAAAAATATATTTTTTAACATTTGTAATCTACTCGTATCCTAATATCAGAAAGAGAGAAACTTTGTATTATTGTATGTAGTGAAATAACTCAAAAACGGCTGGGTTGATTTCGAAAATTCTTTCACAATTTGAAAGCTACGTTATCCCCGAGTAACATATTTTTTTAATCCACGCACACAAACTTACAACAGCTAGTTACTCATAAAAGACCTATGCCGATTTCTATAATATTATAACTAGAAGCAGATTATTACCTGATGCGTTTCAGGAAACAACATTAAATCTACAGATTCTTTGCCGCTTCATGGTACATTCGAACGCATTATTTTAAATAATGCATTTAGAGGAACGAAATGGAATATAATTTATACTGCGAATCCTTACTGTGATAATGTTTTAAAGGGGATGATTTTTATTAACGTTTATGTGTAACTTTAATTGATTATTTAATAACTATAGCCCTTTTAATTACAAAAAATGAATTAAATATGATTCAACATTACTTTTTAACCCTAAACTTGAATTCGATGTATAAAGGTGTATTGTAATAAATAGTATTATTATATAATTATGTTTGATTTTCTTATATTTCCTTAAAATTATATGTTAATTATTCGTGTAATGGAACGTAATATTGGAAAACGATATTCGTGGGTTCCTTATTTTTAACTAGTTTATTTATTAGTAAGAATGAGAAATGAAGATGCTTTGTATTAATCAAAGCATCGGTAAGCAACTTTCCTTTATCGTAAATATAAAAGTTGATAGATAGAGAGATAGCAATGTAAAAGTTGTGACGTCATTCGATATTTACATTACACAGCGTAATGTTTACATAGTATAATTATAGGTAAGATCTAAGGCTTTATTTTTATATATATTTGCTAATAATATGCTAAATAAATATATATTAACTATACCAATATTTACATATCTTAGGTTATCACTCACTAAATAGTTTAAATAAGTAAATAAAGAAAACAAATTAAAAAAAATCCAATGACGTAGATGCAAATCGATGTTTATTATTTCTGATGCAAGTGAAACAATTTCACTATGATAGATGTTTTGGATTATCGCCAACTGTCAATATTCTAGATTTAAAATTAGACCTAACAACTGAGTATCTAGAATTAAAAGCAATTGTTTTTCACTTAGACTATTAATATATTAAGACCGCTGGCCAGCGTGTCATTTGTTTACAATAAGCATTGTTAACTTTTATATTAAAAAAATGGTAATAAAACGCTGACAAAAAAAGATATTTTTGTCACAGTAAAGTGCTGCCATATAAAAAACCGGCACCCGGGTGAAACAGATAGTGCATTCTATCTCGTTCTTTTACAGGACATGGAAATAAGTCCTTCTTTTTCTTGTGTGAATGAGACAAATATATCCAGCGGTCTATGTTTTCTCTGTCTACGGTTTTTCATATTTAAACAATTCAATAATTCAATTAGACATTTTTCAGTATACACAGTAAGTATATAAATACTTAATATGTGTTTATACCTAGATCTGAGAAATAGTTTTTTAGTTATACAACTATTTGGCTTTGAAATATCAAGATTATTTGATATTCTATGTATTCATATCAAGGTTTGATTTGACGTCAATAGTTTTAGTGCAATCGATTAAGATGAACCCATTACTGATAGTTTATTATGAAATAAAGCTCAACCTACCTCGAAACGGATCGACCTATTTAAACTAAATGTATCGTATTAGATAATAAATGTATAGATTCATCATACGCAAAGGAAAATAATTGATTGTAGTTTTATACGTGACTTGTAACCCAAATAATTAAGATGTAATTTCTACATTTTTTCGCAATTGTTAGAGAAGAAAGATCAGTCAGGAATTCATGCTTTTTTATAACTAGTTTGTATGGAGCCAAGAAAGTGCGCGTGAAGTCGAAATAGCTGAACCGCACGCGTCCTCCAGTGGTTCGACCCGTTTGATCTAAGGTTTTAGAGCCTAGGGTAGGAAGTAGGATACAATGAAGTAATAGCTAGTTATAGTTGATATAATTTTGTAACTTCCAGGATGTTTCTTCACTAAATACTGCAAGGATCTGGCGCTGCAGCTGGCCATCACAGGCTGGGTGAAGAATACTAAGATGGGAACCATCGTCGGCAAGTTGCAAGGGAGGAAAGCGGAATTAGAACATATGTAAGTCTAGTATTAGGTTTTATTTGCAGGAGAGGGTCACTTAATTTCGGTGATTCGATATAAAATGATGTCTACAACATCAGAACATATTTGGCGGGTTTTTAGTAAACGAGTAGTATCTCTTTAACCATGAACGTTCTATTTTACGACAAGATTGTGCGATTCGTGATCTTTTTGAAGATGATTTCATGGAGACAATATACCTAAAATTTTCCATTTTTTTATTTATCACCAATTTGGCTTAGAAAATTACTATTTAATATTCGTAGACTTCGTGTAAAAGCTTTCTTAAGTAAATAAAAGTGTTTATATGGTTGCAGGCTCGACTGGTTGAGCACCACTGGGTCTCCTGGCTGTAAGATAGAAAGATGTGAATTGAGAAATTGGGTTTATTTGACACGCTTTGATTATAATGACTTTAGCATACGTTTTTAAGAGTTTATTAATAAATGTTTTTGTTATATAATTTGTTTATTATTTACTAGCTGTTGTGCGCGACTTCGTCCGCGTGGTATTAAATAATATAGCCTATGTTACTCGGGGATAATATAGCTTTCTAATGGTGAAAGAATTTTTGAAATCGGTCCAGTAGTTCTTGAGTTATTTCAATACAAAAAAAAACAAAAATACAAAGTTTCTTTCTTTATTATATTAGTATAGATTGCAATATTTTTGTATGTCCTTTAGAGCAAACGTCAGTCGGAAATAATATTCATTTCTTGGAAATTGAATGTATTTTCGTATCCTACTATCAAAAGAGAAAATGTGCGGAAGCTCCATGCGGAAGTAGGAAGGAAGAATTAAACTCAAAATAACTAATCTGATTATTTAATTACATTATAAACATTAGCGCCTCATATAGTTAAGTAAATAACTAGCATATTGTCGCACGACAATTCCTCGTGCGTCACTGATACAAGAAATCCGTGCGGAATCCGTTTTTACAACGCACTTTACACTGTCTCCATGTAATAAACTACTTATGATATTTAATGTAGCATGTTTACGTTGATTCAATGGATTATGTTTACGTATACACAAGGCAACACGCATGGATTTTAGCTATAGAGATAGTAATGTAACAGATAGTTTACTAACGGCCGTATGTTCAAACGCTACTCAAATACTTCGTTACTTAAGCGCTTAACATTTAAGTGGCATCAAAATTAAACGAGATCGCCGTAAAAGAAGTTTAAGTGAGGATTTAACGTGTAAGACGCTCTTACATATTGAGTGGCGTTTGAACATTCAGTCCTTACTTTCTAAGTGTCTTGTACCCTGACTATGTCGAACAAAGTATTTTTTAAACGACTTCCAACAGAAGGTGGTTATCAAGTCAATGAGTTATTTTGCCTATCGGATAGAAAAAAAACCTTTGTTAAATCTGTATAAAAGTGTATATTTACCCTTGAAGAATGAAACTGACTAATTGCATGGGATTTCAAACATTAGCTTCTTAGAATAAGGCTCACAAACAATATAGGCTGATGTGTCGGTGACAAGCGGCATTGCTTTTCGAAATTATATTGCGCAAATCGCTTTGAGATGAAATTCTAACATTTGCGTGGAATCACATCCGAGGGACGTTATACTTAAGTAACGTATTAAAAATAAGTAATGAAAGGACGCAACCTCAACGAATTTGGGTCGTTGAATCGTCTTACTAGTATTATGTCATAAAAAATGAGTATTCACATTAGTCTTAAGACGAGAGCCCACCGCAAAATCGTAATAAGCTGGTGACAGTGAGCTGAGCGGCCTCAAATATGCTTGCATCGACAATAAAGAGCTGAGCTAAACGAGTCCAAATGCATAACACAGCTTGGACACAGTTCAGCTCTCTAGAACATTTCGGCTCTTTTTGACACATCTCATTTCTCTTTGTTAGTGGGGAGTAGGGACACAAGTAAGCAGTTTCGTTTGAAAGTGAAAAATGAGGTCGCCCAGCTCCCGGTCAGCTCTTTACACTTTTTCGGCTTTATACAAATAAGTGCTAGTTTGCTGAAATAATTCCCGAAATCACAGTATGTGATAAAGAACAAAGAAATACAAATTAACATGAATCCGTTATCAGGTTTATCGCGGTATCAGGAAGTGTGCCGATTCACTCATTATTGATCGAATAGATTATATGACTGCATTGCTGTTGATTTCAACTGATATACATTTTTTTATATACAGTAATGAAAGCTTACTTATGTATTCCGTAGGTTTTATTAGCTTTTTTTATTATATAGCTATTTTGATTTTTCTACATTACATAAGTTAAGATTATAATTTGTTATTTTATTAATATTTTAAACGCAAAAATTCGATAGATATTAGTATCCAGATATCTCTATTGGTTAATGGAATCTCGATATAATTTTCCACAGATGTAGATGATATTCTGAAGAACACATGAGCAATTACTGAGTTTAAAAAAAATCTCATTTTAAGGTCTTATTTTAAGTTGAAGTTTTTTAATTACTTTAATATTATTTAAGTAATCCTCAAAAATGTAAATTGAATACCAAATAATCTGAATCCTGTCACCTGACATGAAATACCAGCTTTATCATATGATTATGCAGATGGCTTATATGTAGATATTATCATGTAGATGGATATCTATAGATTATGGTATCCTTATTATATTATCAGGATTCTTTTTTATATATCACTCTGTATCATCGTGATTTACGTAGGTAAGTTATATAAAGCTCGAAAATAAAGTATATATATAGATATTTCTGTAAAAACAAGATCATCATCACCAGCTCATTGTGCGTCCCCACCGAGGGGCGCGGAACCTACCCTGAGGTGACTAGGATATAATCAAAATAAGATATTAGTGTCAAATTCTATTCAAAATCATTTTAAGGGTATTTAAAAAATAACATACTAAGTAACTGAAAATGTGGTCGTAATGTCATTCCTGGAGATCTCCGGCAATAGGTTTTAGGGATTCTTCTTTGAATTGGACTGGCTTGAGTCTATGTCCTGCTCACACTCAAATACGTGTTAGTCCCTGTATGGGGCACATTTGGTCTATACAACTATTAGTTCAAAAAATAATGTTCCATTAAACAGATTTAGTTAAAGATTTCAGCTTCAATTATTAGTTCATCTGTGGTTGAATTGTTACTGAGAGCCATCGGTAAGTAAGTAACCAGCCTTTTAACGACATCCAACAGAAGGAGGTTATCAAGTCAACGAGTTTTTTTATTTCTCTCTTATTATTGGTTGCTATTGTTATGTAGTTGAATTGTTTGAAATACGCTCAAATATCTTACTTATTTAATATCAATGTATATTTTTAGTTTTTTAATATATGTAGATAATCAACATCAAAAAAGTCAATTAAGTGATTTGTTTTATATTGACGTCAAATTCATATTTAGTTACGATATTGATCAGTATTGTGGTTTCTGTAATCCTCTTTTAATTAACGATAAAATCAATTATAGCGGGATCAAATAATCATGATTATTTTTAGACTTACTTTAATAGAGGTGCTCAATTCTACTGCTTGTTTGTGTACTCAGGACTTTTTCCAGACAAATTGAATTAATCTACAAATAGGCTAGCTTCATGCTAGATAAAAACATCTACAAACATGGAAAAGCAAATAACACAAAAACTACTGAATAGATTTTATTTTGAATAAAATGGGACTCCTAATTTCGGAAGTCGGTTTAGAACGTTTATATTTCTAATGTTGAAAGAAAGGTCAAAATTGCAACGTGGGTCGCTAAAAGTGGACTCCAACAGTTGGTCCCAGAAAGTCTGTTTTTTTCGTCTATCTGGATGATATAATGGCTCTCAGAGGATATATATTTTTTTAACAATGTCATGATGATTATCATGCTTGTCTTTCGACTGATATTGCGCATGATTTTCGAGAATATTCTTCTATTGAAGCTTAAACCTCTAATTCAGGATAAATGTATGCTGTACTGCGACCTTTAGTGCCTTAATAAAGTCAAGCCGTCTCAGTGAACCGAATTTTGTACCAAACAAATTCCAAGAATCTTCTGTATTTTGGAAGAAATATCTAATAATTGTACCAGTATCAAAAAAGTACAACATTACTAACTGATTGTCGTTTTAGAATAAGGTGGTTAAATTCTTTATACAGACTTAAAACATAGATAGGTTATCAAAGGTCCAAGTTGAGGGATATTTATTAAAACGTTATATTTCATTAATTAATATTTTATTACATACACATTCAGAACTCGACGTAGGTACATTATTTACATAAACTTAAAAACTATATTAATTAAATATATTACAAAATGTGGAATGACGACTTTGACTTAGATCTCAACATCTTCTCAAACTTACATTTATACATATAACTAATTTATTATTCACTATTTACTAAGATGTATGAACAAAATTGGTTTATCTATCACTAAAAAAATGTATTATATAACGGTATTATTCTGGTCCTCTTCCTCTTCCCATCCTTTTCTGATAAAGATAAGTGTGAAATCACGCAAAATAGGCGCTAGTTGCGCAAAATGGAGCCCATCATCGGTCGAACAGTACACTGTAGGTAGAGGAAGGGTAGGCGGACAAATCAGGAAAAGGGACGCAGGAGTTGATGTATCGGGAGGGGAAATATCCCTTTTCTGTATATCCCCTCGCAAGTCGCTATTTTGGAAAAAATTGGTGCCCGCCTTGTTATTTCCTACTTTATAATATAAAAACATGATGCAGTCTTAAGAATAATTAGACACGTGATACAAAAAAATGAAATAATTGCTCAGAAATTATAATAAAATAAGTCTTTTTCTTTTTTCATTAAAAAAAAACAACATAACATCTTAAATGAAATGAACTCTCTGTTAAATATGTACACATATACATTTCTTCACAAAATACACATTAAAAAATATATATGACTGCTCCTAAAATGTTAGAGGTAGTTTTTTATACATTTTTTTAATAGGTAAATTACTTTTATTATTTTTTTTGCTCGTTTAAGATGATTAATTTGTAGTAAAAGTAACATTCCACAAATACTGATGCAATTCATAAACCTAAATAATCAAATAAGTATTACTTAACCGTGGTTTCCATTGAAAGTCTACAAAATTATATTCATCCCTTTTTCCTCGGAGGGAAAGACAGGGACGATAATAATTTTGGATCAGTGTTTCAATAGTGGAAACTCACTGTAATATAATTCAATGAACTAATACAGTTTCTTCAACGATTCCTGTAAGCGCCAGCGCTTGACAAAATATTAAAAGTTTTTATAGAATTATATTCAGTATAAATGCAATTACCGAGCCATACAAAATGATTTATTAATTAATTACTGATGAAATTAACTTTAATCTATGGCACAATCGACAACAAAATGATTGATTAATTAATTAAGATAATTATTATAATTAAAAATTAAAATCTCAAGATCTATACGAGAGTGAGTGTGCGAAAATATAGAAACGATAACATCTAAGAGGCAGGATAGAGCTTCGAATCATAATTAATCAATCAAAGTTATAATATACTTTCGAAAAAATAACACTGTAAATAAATTCATGTACTTTGACATCTTCAACAACTCGTCGTGTTAACAAAATGCAGAAACAGACAAAAATGTTTGCACTAAAAACATTTCGCTTTTAAATACAAAATAACAATACCAGTACCACGGACAGTATAGTACTGATTGCCACTGGATATCATTTATAACTAAGTAACAAGTAAGCACAGTCTATAGAACCATTCTAGACTTTCTCCTCGGGCGTTTGTAACATGCTCGCTTCTTCTGTTTTCCTCGCAGCAGAGAGCGCCGCCGCCGCGAGCACTCTGCTGTGTCTCTTTTTAGTTCTCTCCTTGTGGAAGAAGAGTCGAAGGTAATGGCAGGGGAAGATGACGCAGTCTCCCGCGGGTTCCTCCGCGTCGATGTACACTCCTCTCACAAGGATAGAGTTGGAGCAATTGAGTAAAATGAGCAGAGTGAAGCTGATTATGTGTATGGACCAATTACTAAATTTTGGTCGATCTGTAACAATGATATAATTTATATTAAACATCTAAAAGATGATTACAAAACGTAGAACATTGTATTCCTCAGTTTATTAACTTAAAACTGGTTTAAATTTATCTATCGACTCGTGGCCGTGGAACTTTTATATTACTCAATGTTCGTAAACAATAAAAGGTCCTTAACCTGGTGTAATTAATGAACGTTCTAATATCTTATCGAATGAAAAACATTCCTTTATTTAAAGATTAATTTAAGTAGAAACATTTGTAATGTGATAAAATTCTATTAACTACAAACTTAACTTATGGTTAGAACTATGTCCCCCTTATTGCGAAAAAATGTATCAAGTAATGCGACAAACGAGGACCAATAAAACGTCGATTATACGATACTGGAGGACACTCGGAACTAAATAATGTAGACCAGGGATCTCATTGGACCAAATTATGTATCATAAGAAGTACCAGGAAGAAGGATGTTCTATATTTTGGAATACATTTTATGAATGCACCAGTACCAAACGTAAAAAGTACAACAGTACTAACACTGATTCTCGTTTCGGAATAAATTGGTGCAGTTTAATACTTTACCTGGGAAGTAATAGACATCGAGTAAGCCCCACACTCCTCGCCACACATTGACAGTGGCGACAAATGACATGAGATGGTAGACATCGACCAGCAGCAGTCGAGGTGCCCCGTGCAGCCGCGCCGCCGCCCACCGCATCGGGACTTGCAGTATAAATGTCACCAGCACTACCACGTACCCACCAACCTGGAACAGAAGAATAAATCATCATCATCATCATCTATAGTTCACCTTCATCATCATCTGAGGCACTACAGCCGCGAGTGGGCCTGGGCCTGGTCCAGTAATTTCTCCACGTCTGCCTATTCAAGGCTTTTTGTAATAAGTAAAGTAGTAGTAAGTAAAAATAAGTATGAAATTTACTAGAAATTTAGAAGAATATATAATTTCGAAGATACATAATATTTTAAAACCAATGTATTTTAATATACAGATGCATATATGTGCAAATAGTGGCACGCCACGATTGCTCGACCTGTAACGTTAGTGAGTACGCACTTTTACATTTAATTACAATATAATAAATTGTATGCTTCATATCTTCTAATTTGTATTAATATTTGCATATCCCATGTTTAAATGGAAATGTGTAATTAAAGAGCTCAAAAAGGAGATAGCTGTTTCCGTAGTTTAAAAAACTGTTTACCGATTCAATACGCACGGAATATTTTTTTAAATGAAATGTAAAGTCCAAATGTTGAGGAAAAAATATTTACATCGTTCGTTATCATAACCGTATTATGTCTATTAAAATTAATTCGGTCACCTGATTAGTAGCAGTAAGTAATAAAAAATATTTGCCGACAAAATTCCGACTCGAGGCTTGAAAAAATTAAGCTACATTTTCATTGAGTGACATAGTTGGCTTTATTACTGTTTTCTTTTTAATTCTCCGTGAACTAAGTCTCAAGCAACAGTTAATATAAAAGTTTAGATTTAGCTGGAGGGATGTTTGAAGGTGTCTCTAGAACGGCTGAACGAATCTCGATAATATTGCACAGATGCAGAACATGGTCTCTAGAAACACCTATACTACATGCTATATCTTTAGTTTCACGCGGACGGATACGCGGGCAAAAGCTAATCTATACTTATACTTTACAATATATAATATTTGTATTTTGTATTTTTTTATGTATTGAAATATTTCAAGAACTACTGTGTCGATTTCAAAGATTCTTTGACCCTTAGAATGCTTCGTAGATTATATGTTATTCCGCGCGGATGGAATCGCAAGCAAAAGCTAATCTATACTTCTATACTAATATTATAAAGAGAGAAAAAGTGTATTTTTGTATCTATTGAAATAAATCAAAAACTACTGGTCCGATTTCAATGATTCTTTCACTATTAGAAAGCTACATTATCCCAGAGTAACGTAGACTATATTTTTTAATACCGTGCGGACGGAATCCCGAGCAAAAGCTAATAGTTGATAAAAGTAAATCAGGATTCCCGTAAAAAATCTAATTCCTATTGAGATTATGTCAAATTGATAGATTGATAGAAAGTATATTAACGATTATAAAACTTAATGATCTAGATTATATATCGTGGATATGAATTTTTAACATAGTGAACTTTATCTAACTGATAGAATAAATTGTTTTTATCTTTAATACTATTATCTATTACTATTTTGATAAGAATATAAGCATTATGTTTTTGAATAATTTCGGAAGTTCAAATCCATGTTTTAACAATACTGATGTATGTCCTTCAACCAGGTGGACGCGGGAAGTCGTTGGATGCAGAAGGCGGAGGACCGCAATCAGTGGAAGGCCTATATAGAAAAGCTGATGATAGTGATGATGATGATTTATTTTCTTATGATTTTTCTTTAAACCTGTTCATCAAATAATAAAACTGTCTATTATCCCCACTATTTAACAGTCTGTGGTATTTTGTGCTTTTAAGATTTACGCCATTTTGAAGCTAACGGTAATAGTCTTTATATAGAATTCGAATAAGTAATATAAATAAAATTAATTGTCAGTAGAACCAGCTACAAACGTTCAGTTTTAACTGTACAGTTCGAATGTAAAGTTAAAATTGACGTGTGTACATAATTTTTAATTGTACAGTCAAACTACAGTTCCTAGTTTTGGCCTACAGACGTCAGTTTTAACTGTGCTGTCGAACTGTACAGTTAAAACTGAACGTCTGTACCGTGCCTGCTTTACGTTTAAGTGGGAAAAAGGAAAAGTGTCATTTCCAAGTGACCCATCCAGCGTTCTTAGAGATCAGTGATTAGCAATTTATCAAAATTTTTTATAGTAATCAAAATTAGCCTGTATTTAATCAGAATGTAGGTTGTTTTTAAAAACAATATGACGTATGTAACATAATTTCGATACTTATCGTTATTATCAAATGCTACTACTAAACTAAATTTGATTTTCGTAAGAAGTTTGATAATAAAAAACACTCTAAACTGATTATTTTATTTGCGATACTTTGATGCGCTATCAATGTTCCACTTTGGAAATAAAATCTAATATCGTCGAGTATTATGTGAATTATATTGTCCGAGATAAAAAATGATTAGTTTTACTTTTATATTTCTAGGTTCTATAGTCTCTTAACTTGTAAACTGCAGCCGAGTTCGAATCCCGCCATGTACCGATGTGTTTTTCGATTTTCATATGTGCATATTTACCCGACCCTCTTACGGAGAAATTCAAAGATATGTGTGAAGTCACGCAAAATACGCGCTAGTCGTCGAGTTGCGGAAATTGGAGCCCATCATGGGTCGAATTATAAATAAAAAATATAGAGTCGAAGAAATTTTCTGGTGTAAAAAGAATATGGTTGATCAATACACATATTTGCCTACAGATTATAATAGAACTAGCTTTTGTGCGCGACTTCGTCCACGTGGAATTAAATAATATAGCCTATGTTACTCAGGGATAATGTAGCTTTTTAATGATAAAAGAATTTTTGAAATTGGCCCTGTAGTTCTTGAGTTATTTCAATACAAACAAAAATACAAAAATTCAAAAATACAAAGTTTCTCTCTTTATAATATTAGTATAGATAATCAGACCCCCTTCCCCTATCAGGGATGATGCTTGTCTATAAAAAGAATGTATTTGGAATAAATTCGGTTTAATCTGTCAATAAAATGTTATCATTGTTTTAGTATAGATATTGTCGTGGATTAAATATTTAAAATCCGGTGGATTTAATATGATTAGATGTCTTTGTTTTTATAATTATGAGCACACGACAATTTTATAACGTAATGTCCTTGACATTAATTTTCATTTGTTTTTTAAACAAATACAATCACACAATAGGTTCAAATCCACAATACAAAACCAGTACGTACTAATTAATTGTCTCACATATAAAATTAAGAGTAAGATAAAAATAGCAATAAAAATAGTTAAGACGAAAAAAAATAGTTTAATTTTTGAATATTGTAGTACTTTAATTTTAATAGTAATTTCTAGCAATAAAATTGAAGGATATTTTATGAGGGTTAACTTTGAGGCTTATTTATAAATACCTATTAGTCTTGGTGATGAGAAAAATGTCAATGGTGAGTAAGCCCGTGACCATGGCGCATGTAACTGTGCCGAAATATCGGAAGCTCAATCAGCTAAATCGTGCAGCCTTACTAATAATAATTGCATCCGTGTGAAGCCTCGGCAGGTCGCTAGTTATACGTATAAACCTTCAACTTCAATCATTCTATCTATTAAAAAATACCGCATTAAAATCCGTTGCGTAATTTTAAAGATTTAAGCATACATAGCGATATAGGGACAAAGAAAGCGACTTTGTTTTATTCTATGTAGTGATTAACAAATTATACATGACTTTGCTAATAGTAATGTTCGTGTGTCCACTAAAATAAGCCTTAATGCGATCGAAATAAATGTGATTATTCTTTGCAGTAGTACAATTATGACTTATACAGAATAAGCCGAAATAAACGGTAATGATAAGACTAAATATGTCACCTGAGAGATATTAGGTAGCTTATTTTAATTATGATTTAATACTACCATATAATTGTTTATTGTTATTGCGGTAATTATAACATAAATGGGTTACATGATGATTTAAGATTTTTATACTGACACGGGTTTAAATAAAGTCATTTGTACACAAGTCTAGACATGATTTTAATCTCAAGTGGATAGAAAAACAAACACATATTGACAACGCGTTTGTACGAACCACTATTAGAGTGTTTTCTTTTATACGAAGGGCCTTAGTCGAAATATTTGTGCAAAAGATAAACATTTAGAATTCATATAAATATTTTCTTTATCGTAAATTACTTCCTCGTGATGAACAATCCATCATATATTATCATTTGTAATTTTAATTGAGGATTAGATAAAGTTT
>QDHC01007041.1:1217277-1237124 GCA_013186455.1 Papilio dardanus tibullus
GCTGTTCGGACACGTTTAGTTACTAAATAATTTGCTACTCAACTATAATACTATCCTGGTATAAGGCTTTAGATCGATAGATCTTACTTTTTAAATATAAGGTGACAAAATAGTAACTATTATTTTTTTAACACACTTTAAACACGTTTGTTTCTAACAAATATGTGATGACTTATCAAGACAAAGTTGTTCAGAACGGTGTATAATTTCTATTAAACTCTACTATAGTCTATAAATTGAGTTTTCATATAGTTGATATTGTTCACCTTATAATAGTAGTACGTTTACAAACAAGCTGAGTAGATGTGAGAGGACGAGGGGCGAACGAGACGCAAGAGGAAGCGCCAATTGCGCGTAAGTGCTCACTGACTCAGTACCAAGTATGACCCACATGCGGAAAAATAAAGTTCAGCTTAGCGAATTCTACATACAAAGGATGTTTTTATTATTTTTAGCTACTTAAGGAACAATATAAATAAAATTATCTATACAAGTTTAAAATAACTTTTTTAATAATTTAAATTTTTTAGGTTATAATAATGATTTTCCTAAACTGCAATTCATTCTATTCCTAAATAAAATAACGTAAATGTTTAATTATTTTTGCATTTACAGATATTTACTACATGAAAAAATACATTAAATAAATAATTAGTAATCAGTAGAAAGTTAAAGTATAAGCAAAGACCTTTCTAACGACACATGGCTTGTTGCTGTTGAGTAGGTAGACCAGATCGCGCATTCTCCTTTCTTTACGCAGTTATCATTCTACGAGTAAAATAATGAAAATTATTTTCCTTTCATTTCTTGTATATTGACTTTGTTTTTAGTTTACACAGTTTTTGCTGTGTGACCTGATGTTACTGATAATATTTTATCTTGAAAAGGTACATGAAAGATTCTGAATACAGACAAAAGTAGAGATTTTAATCTAAATTATACAAAGGCATATCATCCAGAAATATTTATTATATCTATATGATTTTTAACAGTTCTTGGTATGATAAAACTGCTATTTATCTTTACTACTCGTAATATTATAAAGATGAAACTTTGCATATTTGTATATATTAAAATAACTCAATAACTACTGGGCCGTTTTGAAAAATTCTTTCACCATTAGAAAGCCACATTATCCCCGAGAGACATAGGCTATGTATTTTTTTTAGGTCCACGCGGACGAAGTCGCTAACACTCTAGTCAGGTAACATAAAACGTTTAAAATTAAATCAAAAACAGTTTTCTTTTAAGATATTAAGGAAAAAACTATCTTTCCGGCAAAAAAGGCAAATATCTATCTACGTGGGTGAATAAAAACCATTCCTCACACCCATTCCTCACCTCCATCGCCAAAATTTGCTAGATAACAAATAAATGTACTCACCAAAGAAGTCCAGAAAGACCGGACCTGGTCATCCGGGTACAGGAAGATGTCGAGCAGGGCCCAGGAACCTCGCCAAACGAACACCACCAGCGACCCCACCACTGTCACCGAGAAGATGCAGTCCAGCACGTACAGCGCCATCTCACGGCTGGTCTGGAAACAACAATAATTGTTAATAACCCCTAAAGTAAAATAAGTAAAAGGAAAACGTCCCGTAGACTATATCTTGTCCTTAAAGCTGGCTACGGAGCCTCAGTTTTAACTGTACAGTTCGACTGCGCAGTTAAAACTGACGTGTGCAGGCAAAACTTTGAATTGTACAGTTCAAAACGACTTGTGCATGTCAGTTTTAACTACACAGTTAATGCTATACAGTTAAAAAACTGAACGTCTATAGCCGGCTTTAAAGGTTGATCAGTTTGACGACTGACGTATTTCAAATATCGAATTAATTTGGTATAAGGTTAAATGTTATACTTAATTGGCCGACATTTAACCTCATACAAAATTAATTCCTCTATATGTCTTTTTTATTCTACGAAGAGAACTTTGGGAACTCAAACAAAATGCACCATTAGAAAGCTACTTTATCCCCAAATAACATAGGTTATATTTTTTATTTCCGTGCAGACGTTGTCGCGTGCAACAGCTAGTATTAAAAACTTAAATCTCTTTGATTGAAGAGATACATTTAAAATCCTTGGATTTAAAGATTTATACAAAATTAATTTTATTATACTATCAATAAAACTGACAAAAAATGGATTAATAAAACTTTTTTTCAGGGAAAATAACTTGACGTTATCTCTTAAACATTCGATATGAGACATCATTAAAGTAATTTCCCGACTATCTTCAAAATAATTAAATGCATTAACATTTTGTAATCAATTAAGCTGAAATAATCGAGGCATTAATTAAAATAATCTAGATCTTTGGAAGTTTCATATGGAATATAATTTGTTTTTTGCGCAACATTTTTAGGTCAGTATTTCCTTTTTTCGATGCAAAAAACAATAATGATTTTATCCTATACTTCGCATATCACCGGCCTATCTCGCGGCCGTTTTTGTCCGTTTGGACTCGAAATTACAAGTCATATATTTTCCTTCAGGTAACAAGTAAGAAATTTAACAAGAAACATTGTTATTGTTTTAAACAGCATCATCCTTGTCCCTATGAAGGGTCGGCACAGTGTGTACTACTCCTCTATACTTCCCTACCAGCCGTCATTTCTGAATTTACCCCCTTTTCTCAGCATATCTTCTTGCTCACAATCCAACTATACTTTTGTATCCGTCCACATTCAATTTCATTACTTTTTTTATGTATGTACCTCATCTTTCCGCATAACAAACAAAAAAATGTTTTACAATAAATAGCAAATAGTTTTTATCAAAATTACAACATTATTTTTCTGTCCGAGCCCCTCTGTAGGGGACGTCTATGAAGAGACTTTTTTTTATAAAATATTTATTTTACAGTTACGTTAATTTTTTTAAATGAATTATTTAAATTAAATAATTTATTGAAACAATAACGTTATCTCTACTTATAAACTATTGTTTAATATTCACATAATATTACATTCAAATTATTACATTTACTATCAGAAACGTGCGCGTGCCCACCTGTCTCATTGTCTATGATAACTTCGTGACATGTAAACCTTTTTCAAACATTTTTTTATCTCTATTTGTTTTTATATGTTTCTAGAATTATAGGTTAAATGCGTAGTTGAGAGACGAATGAATAAAATGGGATAACAAATTTTGTTCACAATAAATATACATACGAATTGAGAACTTCCTTTTGGAAGTCGGTTAAAAAGTAAACAAACAAAAATAGCAATTAGATTATGCAATATTAATGATTCTAAGATAAAACCAAGTTAATTTTTATGAAAAATATTTAATTTTCTGTCAAAAAAAGTGTAATTTTTGATTGTATAAGTTTTGACGTCAACAACAAGATGTAAATTTTTTCAATGTTTTGAAATAGTTTACGTTTGTAACGAGATAAGATGAAATGTTCACATGTAATTGTTACTTTGAATATTTAATTATGACTATTAGTATTATAATTTATTTAAATTACATAGCGCTACCGAATTACAAACCTTATATAATACTGGGAAAAAATCGAGTCTTTTTAAAATGTTTAAGTTGATTATTACATTATACAAATTGTTTTTTTATTAATTCATCCTAATTAACATTATTATCAGAAGCGCATTATGTAGTATTTAGATAACATAGCTGAAGCACCACCCAGCTTATGGTCAGGCAATGCATCTGCAATTGCAGATGTCTATGGCCAGCGGTCGCTTCGTTATTTCAGCGAATCCATGTGGCCGCTTGCTCGTTTGCCACTTTATAATATTAAAAAGCTAATGTTGAGCGCATAGGTTCAATTTTAGCTGATCTGATATCAGAGGCGGTATGATTATGCCAGCTACTTTCGTAAACCCTATTCACTAAAGTTACTATGGTATTGACATGTCCTGTAAGGACAAAAATCCCCATAATAATAATTTAAAAAAAAAGATTTAAAAAAACATGATTACCACTTCAGACAGTAACTTGTTTGTAGTTTATTATTTTATTACATGTAAGATTTGTTTCTGTGGTTGTGATTGGTTTAAAAAGAATATTATTTAAAACTTCCGAACCAATAAGAAACGCGTTTATAATCAACAAAATCTGTTACGTTATTCGTATTGTTCGAACTCTTTTAATCTATGATTTAATGAACTTTTTATTATTGCAAGTATTCAATTTGTTGAACTAGTTATCGCCTTCGACTCAGTCCTCCTGACGTGCTTTTTTAAGATTATTTTCTACAGACAAGATCAATCAAGATCCGTTCAGGAGGTATCTTCAAACAAACATACGCTCATTGTAACTTTCTTATTTATCCTTATCCTTATCCTTACATAGTATAAAACAATAACGCTTTTTTTATGTTTGTCCCTATATATGCTTGAATCTTTAAAACTACGCTACGGATTTTGATGCGGTTTTTAATAGATAGAGTGATTCATACTCGTAAGGAAGGTTTTCATGTATAATAAATTCACAATATAGTAGAGTAACACGGATAATTTTGGAGGTTTTTAATATGATGTCGTAAATTAACATTTTTAGCGCGTACATTGCAAACGCTGCAGTATTTAGTATCAGGATTTTACCGATTTGCATCCGTGCGAAGCCGGGGCGGGTCGCTAGTAATATTAATAAGATGTACTAAATAGTATGTTTCTATTAGATTCTGCAGTTGTGTTTAGTAAATTAAATTAAAATAATAGTTAATTAATAAATAGTTGATAATAATTAGTAAATAGTTGTTATAGGTAACGATTTCCTGGGCGAAAAACACTAGAATAATAATTATTTTAAATGTTCGTTTGACTTGAACTGTAATGTTACCTCTTTGGACTTAGTCTTTTCATAAAACGAATATTTCAAACTTTATAATTTGACTAGCTGTTGTGCACGACTGCGTCCGAGTGGAATTATATAATATAGCCTATGTTACTCGGGGATAATATAGCTTTCTAATGGTGAAAGTATTTTTGAAATCGGTCCAGTAGTTCTTGAGTTATTTCAATACAAAAAAAACAAAAATACAAGAAATCAAAAATACAAAGTTTCTCTCTTTATAATATTACTAAAGATTATTCTAAATTTTAATAAGCTTGACATCCCACCTTCGATTGATTCCAGAGCCGCCCTTCAATGTAAATGTATATCTATTTCTTATCTCAAGATAAAATAAACAAATTTCATTTCAAAAGACCCGAGTATCTGTATTACCTCTGAGCCCTCTCCTACAGTACATATCTCTTTTAGTACCATATAGGTAATTATTTATGTTATATTTAAATAAGAATTTGATTAATGAATGAAACATAAATGTTTGTATTATATTGTACAGGGCAAATAGTAAAATGATTTGTTACCCTTATTTATACGCTGTATTTTATTGTAAGCCGCTCAGATTTATGAGCCAATTGTGTATATATCCTATTTAATCTTATTTACTACCGCGTGATATCAGTCAGTATCCACCGCACACCGGACACATCTAGAAAGCAACGCCAACTGTGTGATACACTATTTTTAAATCTGATATTTTTAAACGATTTTTCAATATGTTTTATAATTATTATGATATTATTTTAGTGTTAAATTAAGGAAATTATTTTATTCATAAATTATTAAGAGACATTACTTAACTATGTTTATCTAATTGTAAAATCTTTTTTCTCGTAGCTGCGGTGCTACGAAGTCGCTACGCGCGAATTAACGTGTAGATTTCACCTTTTTATATCTATTTCCAATATGACAATTTCTTTCTGAATGAATACTAACCGTTCTGAACATGGTGGGAACATCGAAGTAATCCTGCGGTCCATCGACGGCGACGGCGAATGGCGCGGCGCTGATGTTCCTGAGCGCCCTGAGCGCGGCCAGGGAGAGCGTGGCGGCGCCCGTCGTCGACAGCAGGGTCCTTGCGCTGTCTCCTGTACACTCGTTGAGCAGGTTCCAGACCCCCCGCCACGCCCCCACGCACGCAACCGCGGCCACGTAAGTGTAAACCCTCGATAACACGTAATAAGTCAGCCAGCCGTGCTCGGGCGTCAGGAACTTGCCCAGCTTCGATTGGAAAACGCACAGAAATAGATCACAGACGAGGCCGAAAATGGCGCAGGCGGCTGCGCTGCTGACCGGGTTGTCCGGCACCACGTACAGGTCCATGAGACTCCATGTCGACTTCCAGTAGGCGACGACGGCGGGCGCTACTACGATGCTGGCGAACAGCAGGTCCGCGACCTCTAGCAGCACCTGATGCGCGCGCGAACCGCTAGCGATCGTGTCGGCGAGCCCGGCAGTGCTCCCACGCATGTCTGTTACGAGTGTGCGCCTCGCTCTGTCGCTCTGCACGCCACCGCAGATTACGCTTCTAATTGCATTATCGCGAGTCCCCGCCGCGTCAGCCCTCGACCGCCGCTCGCCCGCCTCGCCGCAGACCAGCCTCTCTTTAAAGCGGTGCCGATTACTTTCTCCTGTTTGTATAGATAACGGGTATTTACCAACTATCTCGCCCCGCTCATGGGAGGGGGGCGGCGGAGGCGGCGGCTTTTGATATGATCGCACTATTTTGCTACCTTAATCTGGATGTGACACAGCGATTCCTTGAATAGATATTTGTCTGTTTACTTGTTTCCAATCAGTTCCTATTACGACTCATTTTTCCTCAAATTAAAATTTTAATAAAGTTTAGATGATGTATAACTTGTGTAGTTTCATTCCGCATAATTAGCGGTTCCCTTAGTACGTAATGGGCGAGGGTCAAGGCGAGGGGATCCGGTGTAAGACATGGCGCGGTAGGAAGCGGATAGTTATCGCCGCATCGTCCCTAGCACGGGTCCGATGGTGACCGGAGCGACGGGGTCATTTGATCTATTTGCGTTCGCCAGGCAAATCATATCCAGAAGTATCGAAGTAATACCACTGAATCACTAAAGTATGTAAAAGCCAACGGTCACACAACATTACCAGAGGTTTGCATATATTTTTATGCTATCACTTTCGCTAAGGTTACTTACATTTATTTCTCTTCTGAATCTCGTATCGAACTGGTAAGTGGCCTCCTTTCCGTCGGTGACGAGGAAATATGGACTCGCGAGTAGGTTCCTCGCGCCCCGGATGGCGGCAGTACACGCGTATAATAGCGACGTCAATACTGCTATCAATACCGACCTGGAATATCAAACATTAAAGACGTACACCAATATCTCTGAGTCCTTTTACGAACATCATGCACGTAAGCCTTGTTCGTACCAGGTTAGTATTGTATTAGAGTAAGAAACAAGTAACTGAACAAAGGATATACTAATCTACTCTACTAATTTATTGCTGTTCGGAAACATTTAGTTATTAAATTACTTGCTACTCTATATAAAATAATATCCTGGTATCATTTTAAGGTACAAGGCTTTATTTTAAGTAGGTCAATCTGCGTATCCTTCCTCTCCATTTACAAAGACAAGGTTAATTAAAAATAATTTGATTTAAAAATTTACTTATCTCTAAAGGTAGTCAATATATCTGCAACTTGATGCAGACGCTTATAGTTACTGTAATTGCTATTCTAGTCTAAATGTACCTCCTTGGATCATTCTCTTCAGGTAATATAGCAGCTACGAGCATATCGAATATTCCCCAGCCGCCTCGCCAGTTCATTATGCAAGACAATATGAAGATATATCCATAGATTCTTGACAAGACTCGCTCCTTTATCCAGTGTAATTTTGATACTTCCGATGACGGCCGCAATCTTGATAATAAATAGGACCTAGAAGACGGAATTAACAATAAATATTATAAAGTAAAAACTTTGTATTTTTATATTTTTGCATGTATTGAAATAACTCAAGAACTACTGGACCGATTAAAAAAAAATCTTTTACCATTAAAAAGATACATTATCCACGAGTAACATAGGCTATAATATTTAATTTCACGACGACGAAGTCGCGCACAACAGCTAGTTTACGATAGTGTTAGTTACTATTGTCACGTGATCCATCCAAAAATACAAAATGTCTCTCATTATAATATTAGTGTAGATTAAGATTGCTACTATGTTTTCGAACTGTTGTTTTGTTGCTGGTATGTTGCTGGCTGGCATACTCGGTTGGGCAAAATTACAAAAAAAATCACAATATTATATAAGATACTGCTACTACGTTAGGAAATGTTCAGAATCAGAATTTTACCCCAATAATTTAGAATAATTCAACAAATATCCGTTATTATTTTATTTTTTCCGTTACAACTTGCATAACAATTGATAACACGTATAATAAAAGTATTATAGGGCTTAAATTGATCCAATTGGTACTGTACGTGATCGTTCCAGTAGTTTTCCGAAGATGCACAAAGAACATGTTAACAGCACAAAGAAATACATGCCAAGAACGCATAAAAGACATGCTAACAGGAGAAAGAAACACATTCTACCAGTACTAAGAACAGACTTTTTTATTAGAAAAGGGCAAACGAGCAGCGGGAACACCGAGGTTATCATCGAAGCCCAAGGACATCTGCAATACCAGAGGAACCACAGATTCGTTGCCGGCTTTATAGAAGGTGAACCGCTCGCTTCTTGAAGGTCTCTAACTCGTAGCGGTTTGGAAATACCGCCGAGGACAGACCATTCCACAGTGCCGCTGTGCGAGACAAAAAGTTTCGCGAAAACCGCATCATTGCCAGCCATCAAGGTGGTGCGGATAGAAACTGGCGGTCTGTCTAGTCGTCCGAAGACGGAACTCGGCGAACACATGCCAATACCAAGACAAGAAGACATGCCAACAAAAATGTGTGGGTTTTTGTTTACTGACTTTTGTCCTTTTTATGTTCCAGACAATATTTACTTTTGTTTTTGTGTATTTTTAGAATTATTTATTATTCTGTTCACTTTGACTTCACTACAAATATTTACTTAAATATGATTGTTTTTTTAATGAAGACAAAGGAATTGAGTCGTTCTATTATTTTAGGTTATCTTTTATCGTACTTGTAATATATTTGTATTTTTATAATGTGTCTACGTCTGCTGCATATATAATAAATTATAAAGTTTTTAACATGATAAAGACATTACAAGAAAAAAAAAATATGGGCAGTGAAAATTAGTTAATTTGTGAATTCGTAGTATTTTGAAAACAAAAAAATACTAAGTAGATGGTGTTATCAAAGTCAAGTTTTCATGGCGTTGGGAGCATCGAGATTAATTTACATATTTGAAAAATAACCATTGACTTGCTATCTTATTTCTTTCGGAAGTCAGTTAAAAAAAGTATTATTACCAAGGACTCTACAAGTTTAATAATCTATTACGTTAAGTTATATTTTTAGTCAAGTTTTTTTTTTTTAAATTTATAAGTTCGTTCATTCAAATGGCAATAGGTAGATGAACTGCGTCATTTTGTTTTACTCGATAACATTTGCTGAGACTTAAATCTTCATACATAAGTAGACAAATAAGAGTTTCTCAGTAATGTAGATAAGTTCGTCAATGGTCGTAAGATTTACATTAGATTGTCAGCTGTAGTCTGGCACTTATCTAATCTAGATCTCGCTATTTTCATTTCCAAGTAATAATTTATCCTTTTGATCTCCAGACTGTTTTTCTACTTCACGATTATGCGATTGCATTTTGCAATCAATAACAATTAACTGGGAGCTACCAAAATACATGCGCTACAAAGCGAATCGATAGCGAACGTCAAAAATGTATGAAACTAACAATGACGTTCCATATCTCACACGTGACAATCACATGAATTATCGAATGTCATTGTTAGTTTTCATTGTCGATTCCATCAGCGATATCGCCATTCCAAAAGTACTTTGAGTAGCCCCCAGATATTGTTGATGGAATAACATTTTTATCTATACTAAAGGTTGCATCACGATGTTTTCCTTCACCAAAGAGCGTCGGGTAAATATGTACATATGAAATTCGAAAATCGAAAGACACATTGGTACACGGCGGGATTCTAACTCGGGACCTGCAGTTTACAAGTCAAGAAATAAACCCCTGAGCCACAGACTAACTATCATCATCATCATCATCATCTGAGGCACTACAGCCGCGAGTGGGCCTGGGCCTGGTCCAGTAAATTTCTCCATGTCTGCCTACTCAAGGCTTTTTGCTTCCATGATTTGACGCCGATATTCTTACAGACTAACTATATCTATACTAATAATATAAAGAGAAAAACTTCGTATTTTTGTTTCTTATATGTATTGAAATAACTCAAGAACTACTGGGGCAATTACAAAAATTCTTTCACCATTAGAAAGCTATATTATTCCCGAATAACAGTTTAATTCCACATGTACGACGGTGAGGACAATAGCTAGTAGATATATTAAAAAAAGTAATTTTAATACAAAATGTCACGTTTAATAACTGCTGCGTTCTAGACAAATGGGAATTAATAAAAAAAAAATCTATTAAAAATATCCAAATAAAACCATAAAGAAGAATACCTCGAATATCAAACGAAACCAACATTTTAGCGAGATTCCTTCAGCTGTTCTGGAGAAACTTATCTTCAAACAAACGTCCTTAAGTCCAAATCTACGCACTTATACTCCTAAAATATAGTTTTTCACGTGTCTGATTTTATAATAAAAAAGATTTTATAATTTATTAGCTGTTGTGCACGACTTCGTCCGTGTGTAATTAAAAAATATAGCCTATGTTACTCTGGGATAATGTGGCTTTCTAGTGGTGAAAGAATTTTTGAAATCGGCCCAGTAGTTCCTGAGTTATTACAATACATACAAAAATACAAAGTTTCTCTCTTTATAATATTAGTATAGATACAGATATAGACAACATAAGCTTAGTATTAAAATGATAAAACTACTGAACCTCACTTTTAATTAAAATAATACTACGAAGCACTTATTATTGTCAATTTATCTACGCAAATAAATCTGATATCCTTGAATGTTCTACAAAAAAAAATCCCCTGTCTGCAGACTTATCATAGCCGAAATTTATCATTCTATACTTATACTTAATCATTGCAAGACCATGCTTTTATGATAAAAATCGAAAACATAATTATTTAAAAAATCCCTCACTTTTTTGATAAATTGAAGTTATTTTTAGATTTGATACGAATCAGAGGTTATTTATCTTGTTTGTCAAATCTTGGTATGAAATTGAAGGGATGATTACAAATCAATTAAAAGCCAAAATATAATTAATAACATAAAAAACAACATTTATTTTTAATGCGCCTGAACTCTCAAAAATATACTTTAAAAAAATGTCACAATAACTTTTGGTTTGGTGTAATTTATTCCTGGTCATATATTGTTTCTAATCCAATCACTTCCTCGCCGACTGGCACATCGGATTAAGGTAACTCTTACGTCGTATACGAATTACTTTAAAAATGTATTTTATTTTGGCAGATGAAACTAACGCTAAATAGGAGAAACAACTACTGAACTAACTAATATCACTGTAGTTATAAGTAATTTATAAACTTCACCGGTTATGATAACTAGATACAAACCTGACCAATGCAAAGGAGATATGTATCATGAGACCGAGGAGATAAATTTGTATATAGGGGAACAGGTCGCTGTGCATCTCCATGATGCCCCACGTGCTGCGCCACACGCCAACAACGAGTGGAGCCACCACGACAGTGGCGAATATTGCGTCTCCTGGAAATTAAATCAAATTATATTTTATTAACTTAAAAAGGTATGTTAGGGATAACTTAGAAGTACAATTAATTAAAGCAAATTGTACGTTGCTTATCAATGGTAGGGATAAAGCATAATTTAAATGTTGGTCCTTCGAGCAGGATTTAAAGTTTAAATAAATTTAAATCGACAACTCGTTCGCAGTTAATTAGTAACCACAGATATGCATGCATTTAAGAACTAATTCAAAAGTAACTACTAACCATAGCTCAGGTGATCGCAACGATATTCCAAGCTGTCTGAATCATCATCTTCATGTGTTGGAACGATTGTCTCGCCCTTTTTTATTCTATCTTGTGGTAGTAATACTTCTGAATGTGGCAAAGGATTCTGGAAATAAAATTATTTTCATTAAGTAATCTATTTTTTTATAAAAAAAAGTGGCAAACGAGCGGCTAGATCACCAAGGTGATCTTTGACGCCCATGGACATTTGTAACACTCGAGGAAAATATTATACTGATATTATAAGATGAAAACTTTGTATTTTTGTATGTATTGAAATAACTCGAGAACTACTGGGCCGATTTTAAAAATTCTTTCATCGATAGAAGGCTACATTATTCCCTAGTAATATAGGCTTTAATTTATAATTCTATGGAAGAAGTCGCTGACAACAGTTGATAAGCTATAAGCTTTTACAGACTAGTGCGACTCTAGCGACTTTCATCACATGGAGCCAATCATCAGTATTTTGTTTTCACTACGCTATTTAGCAAGTAGAGTGCAACACGTTGATGTTCTACGCCTCTTGAATAAGAAGACACGAGAAGTTATTTTCCATTCATACTAACGCAGTAATACTTTCTAGATGTTAGACAAAAAAGACACGTTGCACATGGACATCAAAATAAAAATCTCGCAGAATAAATATGGCACAAAAAATATAATACATATTTCTTGTGCCATACCATATAGTACTTATGTCGATTGATTTTTTTTTGTATTACTTATAAAGAGCAAACGAGAACGCGGCCTCCTGGATTCGCTGAAATAGCGAAGCAACCGCTACCCATAGACACCTGCAATTGCAAATGCGTTGTCTTCCCTTATCTACGGAGGAGACGCACAGCAAGACGATATTTCCTCCTCCTATACGTCCCATTCCCCGCCATATCCACTTGCCCTTCCCATCATTTCCTTATAAGAAAAGGATAGGAAGGAAAAGTGGACTAAAGTTAGACCACACTCGCCAGACGAAACACGGAATTGCTTCCATTTCACGCCTGTCTTTTGTGTGGTCGTAAGGTTCCTGATTGTAAGTAAAGTCTAAAGTTCAAGGATGTTTTTAATAAAAAATTATGTCAAATTATTAATCAACGACCCCATAAACTAAATCCGATTCGAAATTTTTTATTTCGTTATAAAATTGCAAGATTAAAGAAAGTACTTTTTATGATAGGAAAAGATTTGTCCGTATCAATATTGTTGATAAGAAATAATTCAGTTTATCTGCGATATTAGTATATTTATAAGTTTCGTAACACATTTTTATAATTATTTCGTTACAATAACACGGAAAGCACTATAGAATTTATCAAGACCGGATTTATAATAATCTACTGTCCGCGATTTATTTTAAACACTTTTTATAATTCAAAGTTTTGTGATTGAAATAGAAGCGGAAAAGGTATGTTTAATTAAACAAAATATATAAGAAGAAAAAGATAAAGATATTTATTACTGACTTTAAAAGGAGGAGGTTATCAATTCTATTGGTTTAACCAATACGATCTATATTCAGATTGTAGTAATAAAAACAACAATGAATTTTCCGTTTGTACCAGTATCTAATCGAATCCTTGGATTCTAATATTTCAATTTGCATTTAAAATAGTGATAAGTACTGAATATTGTAATTTTCATCACTCGTCTTGCGTGTAAAATAAATAAGATCTTTTCTTACAGCTTTTGAATTGAATAAACATTCTTAAAGGGATAAGTATTTCCCTTTCCTAGTCGTCCTTAACCACTTTGATTTCATCTCCCCTTCCCCTTTAGGGACCAATCAAGTATTATGAGCACTGTAGGAGGATGGGAGGTCTATGCTTTGTTTATTTTTGATGGCGTGAGGGTTAGGTGGGTCCAGAAGATGGAAGCCGTTATTTATTTTTTTACAGATATTGCAATCCGCTCTTTGTCGATGCTTAAAAATAAAAGAAAACATATTTGCTTAAAATTGGGAACCAACGTTTAAGTAAGCAAGGGTGGTTAGAGCTTCGTTTATTTTTAATGACAAAGGGGCAGGGGGATCAGAAATCCTAATAAATCTGCTTATGGTAATACTTTTCACGACACGATAGACCACCAGATTTCATCCACACCACCTGGATGGCTGGAAATCCATAACCCAGCGGTTTTCGCGGAACTTTCTCACCCGCACAGTCCAATTGTGAAATGGTCTTTCCGCGGCGGTATTTCCAAACCGCTACAACTTAGGGTTCTTCAAGAAGCGAGCCTATCTATCAAATGTCCGTGGGCGTTAAAGATCACCTCGGTTATCCAGCCGCTCGTTTGCCCTCTTGTCATATAAAAAAAAACTTGAACGGTTCCTTATTTGTAAGAATTTCCTTTTCCTCATCTACTTACTCATGTAATAAAAGTTCCGTTTGCATCATCTATGTAGATAGAGGAAATAAACAAGTATTTATTATAAATTATAATTTTGTCATTTAATCTATATTGATATAAATTCCAACGACCTAATTATTATTTAATCGATTGCATTTGTTTTTGCATTCGATAAATTGCGTCGTATCATGTGACGTTGATAATATAAAAGTTTTAAGAAACTTTTTAGTAAGCTCCGTCAGAATAGTTCGGAAAAGTTTTAAGAATTTTCTGTTAAAATTCTGCTATCCAATTAAGGGTCTTAAGATTCCCAAAGGATAAAAATCAAAGAGAAATTATAATTTACACATAGATAGCTTAGTAACATCGCGAACACTAAAAACTTCACAGAATATTTAAAAAAAAGGTAAAAAAAATCATATTAGATATTCCGATTTGCCTGTATCTCAACATTACTCTGTCTTTTATAGATTATCTTTAAGATAAATGTAGATTATAATCATATTATTTCATAGATAACAGGGAAGTACCGTTGACGAGACCAAAAAAATGTTATTATCAAATATAGGAAAACTATTCGTTATATCGTTCAGATTTGTTTAGATTATCAGACCTTATCAATGATTACAATGGGCTGTTCCATGTTTTTACTTTTTAAATATAAATCGGGTCCAAAGTTTAAGAATTTTTCACATTAATTAAAGTAAAAAAAAATGTTAAAGGTTCGACCCATGATGGGCTCCATTTTCCGCAACTCGACGATTAGCGCGTATTTTGCGTGAATACACATATCTTTGAAATTCTTCGGCGATATGTGCAGGTTACATCACGATGTTTGCCTTCACCTAAGAGCGTCGGTAAATATGTACATATGAAAATCAAAAATCGCATTGGTACATGGCGGGATTCGAACTCGGGACCTGCAGTTTACGAATCAAGAGCTAAACCCCCGAGCCACCGACGCTCATTAATTAAAGTAATAAGTGGTTGTTATTGTTAGTATTTTTGTTACTTTCGCGTATACAAAATCTCTAAACAAAATAATAACGTAACATTTATAGGATGTTATACAGACGAGAGTCCAAGGGACCGCGATTGTCTCACTTATAGAGATTTCTCGCTTATCCAGGCTTGACTGTATTTACGTTAGAGAATGTATGTGCCTTAAAAATAAATGTAAAATATATTGTTCTAGTTCAACTCCACATTCTACGTCCATCGTCAACTGTATAGATAAATAGAGAATGGTTTTCGTCTACGGAGTCGGAGCGGTTGCAGCGAGATCTAACTCCGTCACCAAATATCAAAGACCAGCCAGCCAATACCAATCAGCCAGCACAGCTCAGGAGACCAAACAATTCGTCAGCACAGACTATACGAAAGGCTTAGAAACCGCTAAAAAAGCTCCTAGTTACCCCTCTCAAGCGGGAAAAGCAGCTGCAAAAATTGGATATAAATACGTTGTGAAAATACTCAAGTGATTATCGCTTGATAATTTTCTTGACAAAAAATTAATAAAAAGTTTAAGCGAATTATTGAGTGTATAGGAAATACTTTAATTCAATACACTGATATTGAGCTGAACAACGAAATTCGTTCGCCAAGATGGCGAACATTTCTCTGTTTTTAAAGATAGTTTTGGCGGGAGATATTAAGTATATACTATCAACGATAAGTTTCTTTATTCTGTTCAACTTAGCCGATGTTACCTATTATCATAACAAACTTGACAATGAATTACTTAACTGGTCTTTATTTTATTAGCTTAAGAAGCCAAGAAAACGAAATCAAGATTAGACATTTGAGAAAATGCATTGTATAATATACCATCTAAACAAATCAATTGTTTATAAAACAAATAAATCATTAAAATTGTTCTACTTTTATTAAACAACATGTTATAAAATGGATGTTTTATTTAGCTTAATTCTTCAATATTTCTAAATCCCTATTCCTTGGTTATCGACAAACTGTGTTTGTCACCTAAAATTTTCGTGAGAATTATATTCATATTAATATTAATACTATTAGTAATTAAATGAAACAATGAAATATCTAACAAATCTCAAAATTCAGTTATCTAGTAATGCGCCTGTCCAAATGTATGTTTAATTTAAACTGAGAATTGCTATTATTTTCTTCTAGGCGTCGGGATTGATTTAGTAGATGTGGTTTTACAGTTAAGTAAAGATTTATTTATAGATGTGATCTACAAATGAAGCCTTAGTTAAATGACTCTGAGTGCAGTAACAAAACATTACTTGCACGTAACCGCGTTGCATCACAATGTTTTCCTTCACCGTAAGAGCGTCGGGTTAATATGTACATATGGAAATCATAAATCGAAAAACGCATTGGTATATGGCGGGATTCGAACTCGGTAACTGCAGTTTACAAGTCAAGAACTAAACCACCCACGCTCTAATAGGTTAGGTACTTATGTGTAAGTATAAGTAGTTTGCAGCCTTAATTTAAAAAATATTTCTAGGAACTCTATGCTTCTTAGCAATTAATTTATGTCCATCAGGTTGTTTAAGTCGAGAACCAGTTTTGCAACAATTGAGTTAATTTATCTCAATATTTATGTTTATAATAAACTAGCTGAACCCAAAGCAAAAATATTTCATGAATGGTCAAGACAAATACGTATTATTTGGTAGTAACTGGGAAGCGAATTTATTTCTGTGACTACAGAATTATATCGATTATGGAAGTACGTAACTTAGTCATTGATCTTAGCACAACTTTTCTTGACTTCTTTACCTTAATACCCGGTTCACATTACTATAGTCCAGTGATCAAAATCAGGATGGTAACTAATAAAATTGTATACCCGAACTGGAACCGACAGTATGCATTCCAGTCTTCAAATTTTATTTGTTGTAATCCAGCACTGATATCGTACACTGGACTAGAATAATACTCTCTAAACGCTTATAATATGATTTATAACTAATTTAAATAAAATAAATAATTTATGTTTTCGAATTAAAATAATTCATATAATAATAACCGAGCTTCGCTTCAGGAAGTTCGTTTGAGCATTTATACTAATATTATAAAGAAGAAAATGTTGTATTTTTGTATTCTTGTATGTATTGAATTAACTCAAAAACTACTGTGCCGATTTCAAAAATACTTTCACTATTAGAAAGCTTCATTATCCCCGAGTAACATAGGCTATATTTTTTAATTCCACGCGGACGAAGTCGTGCACAACAGCCAGTCTATTATAACTTGATGATCGTAAATTCCATTAGACCAGTTAGGCCGCTCGTACACAAAGCAAAATTACAGTCACGTATTCGTACACTGGTAGGCGTCGTCGACATAGGAGGAGAATCGAATCGCAGATTCGCGTTGCCTTGTAAATGCTGGTACATAGTATTGATGACTTTAAAATTTAGTTGGGTTATCTTTTGTAATAGCCGTGTCAATAGAAACATTTGTTATGGTTGGTCACACTTGGTAAGAGCTAAATTCATAGGAAAAACACTTCGATGAATAGTTTATTAGTTTGCTTACAAATAGTGTTTTTAAAGATCTTAGCTAACTGAAATGTTCAAAGACTCTAGATTTTTGTAGAAGTGGTTAAATTAGGTATTTATTTTTATCTAAAATTAGGATATTAGAGCTAACTAGCAGGCGCCCGTGACTTTGTCTGTTAAGAAAAAACCTAATTAAGTAATGTTATGTTCTTACTATGTTCTACAACGAGATCCGTTCAAGCAAAATCCTATTAAAATTTTCGCATTTATGATATTAGAATGAAACAAAAAACAGTACGTTCCTTAGTTATAATTTCGATTAAACAAATATTGGTTGACAACAGATAATATAATATACTAATAACTAGTTTTTAATTAGCTAGTTAAGTTCAAGCAACAAGTTAGCCCTTCTAATTAACATAACAAGTGCCACGTCACGCCAGTGGAATTTCACACTAAATAAATGCGAGTTTTTAAATTATAATAAATTATTATTTGTATACAAGACGATGTCAATCTGCTGTTTTAATCTTCAAGCCTGCACTCACATGGATTCTTTTTTAACGTCGACGTGAGCGTTTTTTTAACGTCCTCGCTCAGATCGCTGTAAAATGACTCTTGTTTTGTTCCGCCAGAGTTCAAAATCCAGCACTGCGTGATACAATTTTAAAGGCGCCGTCGTGTGATCAGATATATGGAGATTTTTAAATGCATTTGTTCTATCTCAACGCTTTTTTAAGCGTTAAAAAAAGCGCTCGTGTTAATAAGGGAGCGCCTTATTCAATACTATCTGGTAGGGTTGCATACAGAGGTACGTTGCCCGATACATTCGAAATCGAATACCGCTTTATTCCGAAACGAGAATCAGCGTTATTACTGTTATACTTCCTGCGTTTGTTAATGGTACATTCATTAAATTTATTCCAAAATACAGAACATCCTTGTTCCTGGTATTTCTTATGATACATAATTTGGTTCAATGAGATCCCTGGTCTATCTTATTTAGTTCCGAGTGTCCTCCAGTATCGTATAATTGATGACTTATTTGTCCTCGTTTATCGCAGTACCTTATACATTTTTTCGGAATAAGGGGGTTAGAGACAACCACGTACCTAGACTTTTGTTCGGGGGGGTCAAACATTGAAAAACAAGTACGTATACAGGGGCGGAGTACTTGACATTTATCCCCTCTCTCCGAAATCTGATTACAGTATTGTGATTATAGGAATTGTACACAGTTGACATGGTTGTTTGACAACCGATAAAAATAAACTACTAAAATAGCTTTCATAGCTTTGTGTGGAGGGCCTAAGATATAAACTGATAATTTTATAACAGGAAACAAAGTTGGAATAAATCTATGGTTGTTTGTATAAGCTTTAACAATGCATTAATGTACTTAATAGATGTTGTAAAACGGATAATATCTGGATTTGTATGAAACCATTTATGGACGACTAGATATCGCTCGTGATTCCGTTCGCACAATTTAAAAAATAATCTTGTACCCAAATATATATTATACTATAGATGGAACACTCGAAGCCTAAAAGTGAGGCATTTTCTTTGAGCTCCGGAGGTCTCACGTAGGGAGATTTCCCTTAATGTTGATCTCTAAATTACATTTGCCGACATAAAAAGTCGACCGAATGGAACCTCTTTTCTCAAATTTAAATTATATTTCATAGTATTTTCTAAAGTTTAATATTATAATTAATCAAGATATTTTTAAAACGCTAATTAAAAATTTATAACAACCATAAAACAAAAATAGTATTTGTTAAAAATTTTTAGGATTTAAATTATTTTAAATATAACAATAATAATGAAAAAACGATAATTAACATTTTGATGAATATTTTAGTTTATTCTATTTTTTATTATAAAAATTAAAAAAAAAAACACTCATTTTCCCAAACTTGGGAATTTTTTTCCTGATACTGGCAAGATTTTTCTTTTTTAATAATGTCTTTCGCGGCACGCATTTTCATGTTAGCCGGGCCGTGGATATACTAATAATGGACTCAACGGTCCGGTAAGGAGACGGAGGAACACCGCGGGGGTTTAGCGGGTAGTCCGGCCTTTATCAAGGCCGGGAGCC
>QDHC01007041.1:1237346-1254067 GCA_013186455.1 Papilio dardanus tibullus
GTAGTAAATCCTTTGTTCGGATAAATGCTACTTGCTACTCGACTAAAATACTATCCTGGTGCGAACAAGGTTTGATTCTCAGCGAGGCGTATACCTGGCTAGGTATACCTTTGCTTGGAAGTTTAAAAACCAAATCAAGAAATTAAAAAAAATAACTAAGGTCCAAATCGATGACGAAACCCCACGTTTTATATTTTACCGATTATAGTATCGCAATATTTTTAAAGTAAATAAAAAAAATATCTTTTTATTTTCGTTTCTAAATAAGGATCGCAATTAGGTTCGGCCTTTGTTTGGTCAATGTCACTATAGTCAAGAGGCATAAATAAAATTCTGTTTATTTATATTGTCTAATTAACCTATTAACTAACGATTATCTATACTGATATTATAAAGAGAGAAACTTTGTATTTTTGTTTGTATTAAAATAACTCAAGAACTACTGGGCCGCTTTCAAAAATTTTTTCACCATTAGAAAACTACATTATCCTCGAGTAGCATAGGCTATATTTTTTAATTCCACGCGTACGAAGTCGCGTACAACAACTAGTGTTAAATAAAACAACTCATATATCTTAATGCGTATGTTTACTATTCATTAACATCTTGAACACGGTAACATGAGAATAAAATTTTGATACAACGCGTGATATCATAATTTCATCTAGAACAATCTTTTTAATATAATCTTCTAACTATATTGACAAAAATGTTCATTGAATAAGTAAATAAATAATATTAATGCCAAAGAGATATTATACATAGACGGAGCGCTCAATAGTAGTTTGACAGCAGTAAGTGTGCCGCGTAAGAAATTATAAAAAAAAACAAATGTTTGCCAGTATCATGAAAATTTTCCCAAGATTGGGAAAATGTGTTTTTTTTTAAATAAACAGTAGAATAAAAATGTTAATCATCATTTTTATTATTATTATTTTATTTAAAACAATTTTAATCCAAACAAATTTTAACAAATACTATTTTAGTTTTATGGTTATTTTACATTTTTAATTACTGTTTAAAAATGTCTCGAGTAATTACAATATTAAACTTTAGTAAATACTACGAAATACAATTTAAATACGTAAAAAGAGGTTACATTGGTTCGAATTTTTATGTCGTCAAATGTAATGTAAAGGTCAACACCCGGGAAAATTTTCCTAAAAGAGACCTCCGGAGGTCAATTAAAATGCCTCACTTTTAGCCTTCGAATGCTCCGTCTATAGTATAATATATCTTTGATCGACGCATTATAATCGTCTTTTTATGTCAAACCGGTTGCGTTCAATATAAAATAATAGTAAAGTGCAATGTCTTATGATTAGAATTACCCGTGAGTTTCCACAAACAAAACACGGTTTCATAAAAATATTGTCAGAATTGTTCTTTTTGAAATGTAAAAAAGATTTCTCTTCAAAAACAAAGACTATTAATTAACGATATAAATTACAAATTAACAATTAACTGCTTACTTACATATTTTTTGTGAGTTTTAAATACAGGAAGTGTTGTTAAAAAGTCAGAATTATTATATTAATCTATTTTCTCATCGTAAAAAGGTAAAATCCATTTTATTTATTCTTTATTTAAATATGAAAATAAGAACATTATGAGTATAATGGTTTTTTTCTATCATAACGAAGCGTTTTTGTACTTTGACTATTTTGTGGTCATATAAAATTAAATTAAACGTCTCCTTATTAAATTTTCTTAGATTATTATTTGTATTTTTACATTGCAATGTATAGTGTGTCCATAATTATAAAATACCTCATCATATTTTAAAATCATCAAAAGGTGAAGTAGTTAGTGAAGCGATCGTGGCGCCACCATCGCAGTTTTTGTTTTCTTGTTCAGGCTATAATTGATATTCTTGATAGCAAAGTTTTATTTTTAATATACTGTCAAAATATTTAAAATTTATAGTCGTAAGCAGGAATTATTAGTAACGAAGTGTAAATACACAAATCATATTTATTTGCAATTCAAATAATTATGAAGACTTGAGAATTTATACATAAACAACTTATGATATTGCATTTCTAGTTTTAATGATTAAAATATAAGATTATAGTGTAAAAGGCAAAGGCACGAGTTATAAAATTGCGAGATGATGATTTTTTTTAATCATTTTAACAATAACTGGCAATATTAACATATTAAATTAACTTTAATTTATTTATTACGTGTGTACATTCATCAGCAAAAAAACATAATATATCTTTGAATTGTTTTTATCATTCTTTACCTTTAATTTAAATGAAACATTATAAACAGTATTAAAAAAGAGACTAAAAATAAGAATAAATAATTGCTCAAAAGTATATCTGTTAATAATTTAATTAACATAAAACTTCATTGAGTTAAATATTTTTATGCACTCGTATATTTAAAAAAATATATAAAATAAAATATTAGAAAAGCAACATTGGGGTGACGAAAGTACATGCGCTACAAAGCGATTCGATACCGAACATCAAAAGTGTATGGAACTGACGATCGATATCTCACACGTGACAAGCGCGTCACTTATCGAATGTCATTGTCAGTTTCATACATTTTTGTCGATTCTATCAGCGATGTCGCCAATCGAAACATTCTTTGGGTAAACCCCAGATCCGTGTATAAATATTGTGTACTTAGTTACCTTACACTGAGACAAGTATAAAAAATAAATAAAACACAACAAAAAAAAACGTATTACAGGTAATTGTCTACAGAAATCTAGCATTGTCATAAAAAAAGTGTTCCTTTACTGTAAAAATACTATTATGTTTACATCGATTTCTTTGTAAAAAAAATACTTTTTTGTTATAGTTTTTCAATGGAAATGCAAATTGTTCTGATTGAAATAAAAAAAACTTGAAAAAGACTATTACACAAATCTGTCAATAAAAAGGCGGGAATTAAACATAATGGCCGCCAAGCAGTAATGTAGATTACATAAAAGATTGATACGTACTATATTTTGTAAACCAGTTTATTATTTAATTTGTGTCATGAACATTTGTAGGAAGACATTTATTTATGACTAAGCTTAGATTGTTAAGTGTGTCATATTTTTTAACAATTAAAACTATTGCTTGATTTTCCAGTGCGTTTTGTTTTGTGTATTAATAAAATGCTATAAGAAATATTTGCTTAACAGTAAGAAATAGATACGAAACATTTTATTAATTATCTTAATATTAGTGATAATGAGTGTGCGTCTTTGGTTTTAATTTTTCATCTTCTAATTTGTAACTAAATTATTTTTTTTAAATTCACTTTTATATTAATTAACAAGGACCTAATTGTACCAACCATTTTTCAATAAGTTCAACCAACAGCAAAGATTATATGGAACTTACTAGAATATCTAAATCTATGTACTATCTTAATAATTTAAACAAACACTAAATATTATGTATTATAATATTTCATTAAGAAATTATAAACGTTGTAATTTCATAGAGAAAAGACATAATGTAGTGAACCAATAAAGTACAAGGACTTTATTATAGTAATCTTAGATTTTGTACGATTTAATCATCAGTTCAATTAATAAGGAAATTGATTAAGCTTCGTAAAATGTGCTTAGCGAAATTAAAGACGAGAAAATAATGATTTAGTGGAATAAAAAAAATCTCTAACAACATTTATGATGCCTATATGCAGTTTCAATTTAATTCGACCTTGCTATTTGCGTAATATAATAAAAACTGTCAAGATTTTTATTAGTTTTTTTTATGAAAATAAATTTTAAAATAATCCTCATACCGTTCAAGATGTCGTAAAATACAAGTTTTATTATTACGATTGTCAATTTTGTTTTGTTAAATTAGATAATTAGTATGCAGAAAGCTTGTCTTTGCTATAAATCTTTCACTGCTTGACACATATAATAAACAAGAAAAGGTTACTTGCAATAGAATCACAATGACCGGTAGTTTAAATGTCGTTAGGCGTTTTGATAGTCCAACATGGAATGTATGATAGAATGTCCTAGAAATACACTGTTTTGAATATGTTTTTGCATCACCAGATTACTATATGTCCCCACCAAGGGACGCGGACACTACGCTCTAAAACCTTGTTCGCACCAGGATAGTATTTTAGTCGAATAGCAAGTAGCATATATCCGAACAAACGATTTACTACTGTTCCGACTCGTTTAAGCCTAAACCAACGCACTATGGTAGTAATTTAGTAACTAAACGTGTCCGAACAGTAACATTTTAGTAGAATCGATTAGTAAATCCTTTGTTCGGATAGTTGCTACTTGCTACTCGACTAAAATACTATCAGTGCGTACAAGGCTTAAAGGGTGTCTTTTTGCATACTTAAACATAAATACATTCTACATCTATTTTTAAATTATTTTGATCAAGGTCGTATTCCGGGTATTTGCAAATCCGTGTAATTAAAGGTTGGATAATTGAATTTCCACTAAAGTAACAAAATAATCGTTCAAACTTTTACTAATACGCTTAACATTTCCTATTATTAACTTAATCTTCTCGTCCCCTGCTCAAACTAAACCTCCTATGGAATTTGAAAGGTTTCTTTTTCTCTTGTTTCTCTTCCGGAGGTTTCCCATCAAGTAGGTTATCAGCACTTTTTGCTACTTGTACACTTTTCCTTCTATTTTTCATAGATTTTACTAATTTATAAAACTTCCCTCTCTTCTTTGTAGGATCTGTGGGATGCTCTAATTCTTCTTCTACTTCTACGCTGAACTCTGATGATATGTCTCCTAAATCTTCAATGCTGTGGCTTTCTGCTTCTTTGGGTGTTGGCACTTCAAGTTTAAACTTCGAAGTGTTTGGTTTCGGTTCAGAAGGAGGAGGTGGTGCGTCCGGATCTATACACTGAAACCGAAAAGGTGACATTTTCATAGCTATACTAATTTTACAAAACATATTTCTGGTATTTCGTCTAAGGTACTTAGTACATGAAAATCTAATTAAGTGAGAAAACTGTTGAAGAAAATGTTCCCGCTTTAAATATACAAAGTTCGAGACTTTATTCTTATTATCTTCTTTTTATTCGTAACTTACATCATCTATGGAGATCCTATATGAGGGTACTTGTTCGGGATTCCTCCAAGGCTTGAAGTAGGGGGAGTCTGTGAGCGCCTTCCAGCCGGGATAGCGCCGCGCCGCCGAGTGCAGCTGGTGAACCAGACGAGGTGCTAGCTGAGCTGTCACCCTGGAATATAAATGAAGGTAACAAGGTTACATATGTGATTTTTAATACTGGTATAGCTTTTTTAACCTTTATATTTTTATGTTATGACATTTTCCTTCTCGAAGATGAACAGTTTCCGTTCCTCCTAGCGTCGTTTGCTATCGACGCTGTTCGGAAGGGATCAGTCTACTGACCTGTTGACGAGCCATGCGGGCAGTGCACCACGTGGATCGGAACGAGAGACATAGCCCAGCCAGCTGCCAGCGCCCTGCCGCGGTCGGACCACGAAGCCGGTTAATAATGACACCGCTCTGCGGAGTTAAATATTATCATGTATTAGTCCAGATTGATTGATAATTATAGGTATAATGGTATTTTTTATCTCATTCCTTTCATTTTAGTACTTAAATGTTAAGGTACCCCAGGCTTTAACCTTTACTCCTGTCATTTTATGTAAAATTATGCTTAAAATCCATCAATAAAGCATATTGTTTCAAAATTCGCCTATCACGGTGCATCAGTGTTCAACCCTAATAGCTTAGTTGGTAATAAATCAAACTGTTAGAGCAAGGGCCGAGCTGGCGAGAAGGTCGTCACGGTGACGCACACGCTGTCTTATCTAATCGCCGGAGTGCCGGCAAATTGGCAGATAGGGCAGTCGCGCACAACGCATTACTATCGACCAAACATCTATGGTTGACTAGGACCATTTATCCCTACGGCATCTAACTGTATTACTTTACGCCGTGTTCTTTAACCTACGGCAACTAACGCGCGCGACGCCGTTTTCTAATAACATTGAAGCAAGCAGTATCTGCCATTGCTATTAGGATGGCTCTGACTGCTATAGAAATAGTGATCGCAAAGTTTTTAAGTGGACAAGGAGTCACTTATGTATTCAAAGGAAATGGCGCAATCCTAGACGAGCTAGTAGTACCACGGAGTCCCATCCTATAGAACAGTTTTTAGCTTTATTAACTAGATGTATTATGTGTAGGAGCATTACTTTTTCTCTATTTAAAAGGACTAGGATAACATAGAAATTGCTGTACGAATATTTGTTATTACCTGACGAAGCCCTTCCTAGGCGGGTAATCCTTGTGATAGACGGAGTGGTTGAGGATCATCTTCTCGTGGCCGGTATCGAGCCAGGAGCGCTGCAGCACGAAGTCGCGGTTCTTGAGCGGCGCAGGGCATGACACTAGAGGCAAATTTAACATAGTATATTTAGACTCCGTTTCCACTATCGCTGTGACCGCACTTCAACTGCTATGAAATAGTACTAAGGATCCAGAGCCCCTTGTTGGAAACAAAGCTTGATATTTTGGTAAGAAATTCAACCAGTAAGGAATAAATAATAAACACTTTGTATGGTTGAGGTGAAGTCAAAAGTGGCCTTTGGCTAGTACCGAAAATTGTAAATACCAAAATATATAGTCATAAGTTATATGAAAATTATGCAATAAAGGAAAGGGCAATGTCCTTTATAATCAATAACATTCAAGGGAACTCATGTCCCCTTCATAAAACTCTGTTAACAATATTAACTGGTAATTACGTAGAACTGCGCTGGGTTTTCCCAGTGTGTAATGCGGCAGAAACTCTTGTTACATCATAATTCTGCCCTTGTCCCTATGAAAGGTCGCCACAATAAAACTCCTTCATACTTCTCTATCAGTCCTAATAGCTATTTTCCTCCTATTGTCTATTGAAATCATCATTTTAATTTATTACATTGAATATTAATTGTTTATTTATTACTAGCTGTTGATCGCGATTTCGTCCTCGTGGAATTAATAAATATAGCTTATGCTACTCGGGGATAATGTAGCTTTCTAATGGTGAAAGAATTTTTATAATCGGCCCAGTAAGTGGTTCTTGAGTTATTTCAATACATACAAATCTTTTATCTTTAAAATATTAGTAATTAAGCCTTTAAATTAATAAAAGAAGAGATTTTTAAAATGTTGTTTCTAGTTTTCTTCCAAATTCTTTTTTTTTCGCACAATGTTCAACAATTTTCCATGGTAAATACGAGCAGAAATATTTCTTTATACAATACCTTTGTAATCGAACATTGTTTGAACAATCTCATAATGTTTACTCAATTTGTGAACCTTGTTTATTCGACATGTTTGTACTCTTATTAGAAAATTGTAATTTCTTAAAGGTCACAAATGCTCTCTATTGGTAAAAAAACTGGTCAAATATTGACTTATAATCGTAGAAAAGTTTTTTTCGTCAGTTATTTAGAGATATTTTGGTTATATTCCTGAATCTATTTTTTTTAAACAAAGATCATCTCAATTAATCTATACTTGTTTTTTAAACTACTTAAGCCGGATACAGTCATTCAGTTTTTTAACTGTATTACGTCAGTTTACATACACGTCACTTTGAACTGCACACACAAACTGTACAATTATCAGTTTTGCCTACACACGTCAGTTTTAACTGCGCAGTCGAACTGTACAGTTAAAACTGAGCGTTGTAACCGGCTTTAGATACATTATACAGTTGAACCTGGACCGCAACATTTGACTCGATTGTAGAGGTTTTTCTCTAATCCGAGTTCCTCACTTATGGAGCTAGTCGGGTCCAGAGAATGAGCACTTATAGAGGTTTCTCGCTTATCCAGGTCTCACAAAGGGATGAACCCTGTTCCTATTTCAAAAGTCATAACAAAAGATAGAAACAGGCCAGCGTTAAAATTGTGCCGTGAAACTGTCGGAGTCGTGTCAACCGTGACCGATTTCAATGCTCCATTGTTAATGCAAAAAAGTAATGAAAATAATGAATCGACATTCTGAATCGATATTACTCGTACAATATCGATTCAAATTACAGGATATTAAGGTTTTTTAATAACCAAGGAGCTGTAAGTAAGAAAAACATTATTTTAACAATAGCTATTGAAGTAAAGAAAACAAAAACCAATGACTTTGTTTTTTTTAAATCAAATCAAATAAAAATTTATTGATTCGCAATAAAGAGTTCACTCGGCATGTGCTGCATGTTAATAAGCAGACACACTAATTAAGTTCCTGTATTGAGTCGTTAGTTACTGCAGTTAATAGTCTTATTGAAAAATTGGTTGATCATTTTGTTTTTTTATAATAATACAAACGAGCAAGTGGCCACCAGGACACGCTGAAAAATACGAAGCGATCCCTGCCCATAGACATCTGCAATTGCAAAAGCGTGGCCTACCCTTAACCTACGGAGGTGGAGTCGCACAGCAAGAGGATAATCGTCTTCTTATGCGTCTTCTCCGTCGCCAATCCACTTCCCCTTCCCATCATTTACTTATAAGGAAATTATAGGAAGGGAAACCTTTCCATCATTTCCTTAAAAGGAAATGATAGGAAGGGGAACTGGACTGAAATTAGGACACACTCGTCAGACAAAACACGGAATAGCTTCCATTTGACGCCTGTCTTCTGTGTGGTCGTGGTATTTCACCGGGCGAGCCGATTCGTGCGAAGATGTTAAAGTGGGCTCTGTCACCAAAAAAAATGGGTATTATCTACACTAGGCTACTCTAATACTAAAATGCTTTTGATTGCGACAGATGCCAAAAATACTATTTGTTATCTATACTAATATTATAAAGAGAGAGACTTTGTATTTTTATATTTTTGTTTGTATTGAAATAACTCAAGAACTACTTGACCGATTTCAAAAATTCTTTCACCATTAGAAAGCTATATTATCCCCGAGTAACACAGGCTTTAATATTCAATTCCACGCGGACGAAGTCGCACACAACAGCTAGTAGTTTTTAATATTCATCATCATTTTCACAATCTCATCCTACTCCCGTTAATCGACACGTTAGTTACTTGATTATTATGTTTTTTTTAATTCCATACAGAAGAAGTGAGAGCTGAGAGAGACGGAGCGTCAGCTATAGATGAAAAATAACACATTTAAGTAGACATCTTTCATCTTGTATTAAGGTCGATAAAGTTCCCATTGGTCTGGTTTTGATCTGATAACAATTAATTGGTCTCCCCGGGGCCTGTATTCAATTAGGGCCCATTGTTTAGTTTCCAATATCCTGCCGACGCTTCGTTACCGACCAATCAACTGATTTAGGTCGACACAAAAGTGTTTGCTTATTTTCTTTTTATTTCTATTACGTTGATATACATTTTTTCTTGTTTGTAATTACACTTAGTGTTGGTTTATGTAACTGTTATATATTCTCACTCAATATTTCTATTACAAAATTAATAAGAAATAAAAAACAAATATTAGAAATCGTTATATTTATTTAAATATGACGATTTTAAGTTTCAAAGTGTGTTAATCTTCACTTAATTTTGGAAGTGAATGATATTATAAAACCGTATTCAGTACCTAATAACATTGGTGTATTAAGTTTAAATTAAATAACTTTTATAAAAAGAAGCATCAAGAAACTCTTTCCTGTTTTTCCGCTATAAAGCAAGTTATATATTGTAGAATGCTTCAGACGCCGCGAGTCAGCGCAAATTTAAAAAAAGTTATTGCCTTTAAACTTTACTGGTTATTAAAGGCCGTAGACTAGCGTCATACTGGAAGTTTCTAAGCCTGCATTCACACGAACACTTTTTCTACGTCGGCGTTAGCGCTTTTTTAACTACGAACACTGTAAAATCACTCTTGTTTCTTTCAGCAAACGCTCAAAATGCAACGCTGCGCGATTGACATTAAAAAGCGCCTCATTGTCGACAGATACATGGAAATACATTTGTTCTTTCTCAACGCTTTTTTAGCGCGCGTTGAAAAAGCGCTGGTATATAATGCAGGCTAATAAATAAACTAACAGATGTTATTAAAAATTATTTAATTACTCGAGCAATTAGTAACTTACTAGCGTAGTATCCGACGTCGTTGTTGACGTTGATATGTCCCGCATCCTCAGCGGCCAGCATGTGCGTGTCCCACACTGAGCGGTACTCAGGGTCGTGAAGCACGTCGTAAAGCGCCTCCGGCGACACGTCCTCGAACTCTGCCACCACCTGGAAACACATCTCAAGTTACGGTCAGGAGAGGAGACCTATCCTCTTTTTATATATCTACTCTACTATCTAATCTCTAATATCTACTCTGTCTATGCATCGACAACTTGTTGTAGAGGTCTATTAGGGAAATCAATTTGACGCTTGCGCGTTTCCTACCTCATTACCTATAAAAAGGTGGTATTCAGACTAGTTAAATAGCCACTAACAAAATCTTTGTATTTAGTTTGGAAATTCTACACTTAGAACCGGCCATTCGTAATTGTCCTCGCGATGGTTGGGCAACTACTCTGTTTAAAGCCGGCTACAGACGCTCGATTAAGACTAACGTGTGTAGGCAAAACTGATAACTGTTCACTTCGACTGTGCAGTTCAAATGGAAGTCAGTTTTAACCGTACAGTTAAAAAACTAAACATATAATTTTATTTCTCTAACATTTTGTTAACAATAAAAAAATCTAAAGACGAAATGTCCCACGAAAGAAATACTTTTAACAGTAATTCACTTTCCTCGGTCCAATAATTCGAGACGACGGAACAGAAAAATCTTAAATTTAATATGACAGGTGAAAAGAAATTTATCATTCCACATTTCTGAATTCATTTTTCTTCGAGACAGGTAAGGCTAGGTCTGACATTACCAAGAAGAAAAATATCTCTTAGTTAGTTGATAAATATTATGTAAAAAAATATATTAAGGCCAGTAAAACGCTACGTAAATTTGCTATTTATGTCTGTAGGTGAGTTACTCACTAGTATCATATAGAGGACTAGCGAATCGCCCTGGCTTCGCACAGATGCAACGCTGATACTACAGAAATGCGGAAAAAATATAATAATTTACGACATCACATTAGAAACTAAAAAATAACAGTATTTCTCCACTTTTTAAGTGACGTTACATATAAACCTTCCTTTTTAATCAGTTTATCTATTAAAAAAACTGCATCAAAATCCGTTGCGTTGTTTTAAAGATTTATGCATACTATGGGATATAGGGACAGAGAAAACGATTTTGTTTTTATACTATGTAGTGATGGTACACCACGTCGTCATATTAAATTTTAAAGCTGGTTACACATCGCAGATTTGCGATTTCCTTATGTGCAGAGAGCCCAATATCGAAAGAACCTCGATAATTTTGAATTATTATTTGATACTCTCTCTGATTAACTCAAATGAAATAAGACAAATAATCATTAACATTATAGATTAGAGCAATTTAGCAATGCGAATCCCCGCGGGTACTATTACACTGGCTGGTAATGTGGAAATGGTAGAACATTGTTACTAATGGACATCATTAACTAGAATAAATTGAACCCGCATTCACCACAGCTCGTATTGTCTTAAGTCAGTTAAATAAAATTATAATATTTCTGTTATTATCACACTAATTCATGAACTGTGTAAATAAATTGAATAGTTTCTATTCTCTTTTTAAAGTCAGACGCTCAGTTTTAACTGTACAGTTCGTCTGTGCAGTTCAAGTTGACGTTTATACGTCGTTATTTCTAATTGTACCATTAAAAAAGAACGTCTTTAGCCGGCTTAATATCAAATCTTTTTCATTATATCAAATAGAAATAACGACGTATACGCGTCAACTTGAACTGCACAGTCGAACTATACAGTTCTCAGTTTTGTCTAATTGTACAGTTAAAACTGTGCAATTGAAACTAAACGTCTCTAGCCTGCTTAATATTAAATCTTTTTCATGATATCAATTAGAAATAACGACGCAAAATTTCCGTGAAAACGGCCAATTGAAAGTTAAACCCTTTCAAAGCGGACGAAACTGCGAGATGAAATAATTAGTGAAACTTGAGCTTAAAACTTGATACTTGAAGTGCGCACCGCCTGTAGAGAGCAGAGTTTCTAGTGCTCTTACAAACTGACACCGACTACTTCAGGCAAATTAAAATGAACAGCTACAATTTCAGGTAAACGTACAAAACAAGGTATTGGTACAAAGGTTTCTTTTGATTAATTGCATTTACAGATCGAAATGTCATATTAATAACGTAACTTAAATCTTTGAAACGACTAAAATTTACTAGAATAGATATATTTTCATTTTGAATATCTGGTTTACTAACCTGAATACAATTAGTATTCAATTTGATAGCTATTAATGATCTCAAAATGCAGAGTTCATCCATATTCTAATTTAAAACGTGAATCCGTAAAAGCTTTTCCTCAAAACGGCAAAGATTTTATTTGTTATCAAGGCAAGAAAAAACTTTCTCCTTATTAATATTATTTATTTTTCAAATGTTTCAAACATCTAAAAAAACACTAAAAAGGAGAAACTTTCAAAAGCTTTCTAAAATAATTTTGCCACACAGAGTAACATCGCAAACTTTTTAAAAGCATTAATTTAAAATTTATCTCAGCGTGGCCGTGTCGGCCTGAAATTTGCCAACGCGGCATTTCATACACCGCTATGGTACTGTAGTATTATGCAAATGGCCGTTGAACATAGGCTTTACATTTACTTGCGCATTTCGTTGACTTATACCATTGTCCATTTTTTTTTTGTTTCAATAACAAACATTATTTGATAAAAAAAAATCTACAATGTCTGTAACAATTGGGGAAAGAAGATGAACGCCACATGACATAAAACCAACCCATACGCAAAAAAAAGACTAGCTTAAGTAAACTTTGTAGTTGATTATCAGCTATAAAATGTTGTTATAAAATAAATGTATTGGTACTTATGTGTTAATGAATTGTTTATCGTTAAGTTTTATATCAAACTTGTTATCTTTCACTATTGTAATTAATATCAGACACTCCTGTAACATACTCGTAGACAATAAACTAAATAGTCATTTAGGTCAAATCGAGTTTTCATTTTCATTTGGATACATTAATCAGTTTTTAAAATATAGCCATTTTTGTACAACAGACATGTCAGTCTTGTTTATTTGAACGATGAAAATCTGTAGACGGCATGATTAAAAGAGAACATCAGGGGGCTTACCCAAAGTATGTATGAAAATGTCATTATCGTTCGATATCTTACACGTGACAATCACATGACTTTATCGAATGTCAATGTCAGTTTCATACATTTTTGTCGATTCCATCAGCGATATCGCCGATCTAAAAGTGCTTTGGATAGCCCCGCAGGAGTAACAAGCTCTCCTGTTACGTTTGCCATTCCTGAGTCTTAAACCGGCTACATAGGTTTTAAAAGTTCAAAGTTTTAACTGTATAATTCGACCGTATAATTCTCAGTTTTGTCTAAACGCGTCATAACGGCGCAGTCGAAGTACAAAGTTGAAACTCAGCTTCTGTAGCCGGCTTTAAACTGTCTAAATTAGAAACATAGATCTATATATAAAAGGTGAAAAATACGCATACTGTCGCTAGATGTCAGTAAAATAGTGAAATGACGAAAACGTACAAAATGATAGAGTAGTAAAAGCAATTTCGTGATGCAATAATTTTATCGTTAAATTGATTTGTTGGCTGTATAAAAATTCTCAAAGATCCGTTATCCCTTCAAATCATAAGAGTAAGTTACGACACTATAAAAGAAGTATAAAAGCAGTTATGGACAATAACTTATATTTTAACGACAACTCATAAACGGGTGTTTGGGTGTCTGAGAAATGAAATATGGCAAATCTCTAGCGTTGACATTACGTGACATTTTTACAAATCCCTTTGTTCCCCAGACAAATAGAACTTCTCTTGCAATTTTGATGTTCACAGTACTATAGTAGTAATTAAGAATTTTTCTATCATACACTGATAGTTAATTAATAGGTTTTTACAAATCAAAAACGGTAACATTCCCGAATAGCGTTTTATATTAGAAGCATTTAGTTACGCCAAATACGCGCTAGTCGTAGTGTTGCAGAAAATGGAGCCCATCGTGGGTCTAACCTTACCTTTTAAGTATTTTAAAATAAACTTTATATTGTATAAAATATCAGTCTCCATATATTCTGGTAAATGTTTTACGTTTTTGAACAATTAAACTGTGTTACATTTTAATTAAAATTCACCGCAAAATTAAACGCCCTGTAAATTAAACGCCGAGTTCACGCGAACCTCGCAAATCATTATGTAAAGGTAATTAACAATGTGTATACATTTTAAAACGATGATAGATACACTATATTAATCTATATCTATACTAATATTATAAAGAGAAAAGATTTATATTTTTGTATGTATTGAAATAACTCAAGAACTATTGGGCCGATTTCCAAATTTCTTCCACCGTTGGAAAGCTGCACTATCCCCGAGTAACATTGGCCATATATTTTAATTCCACGCAGACGAAGTCGCGAGCAGCAAGTTGTTTATAAGTATTTATAGTTAAATAACAGAAAAGTTGTCTTGCGTTTTAAAAGCTTCCTAATATCTCTCTCTTTCTCTGTCTTAGTTCAAACAGAGATAGTTATATTTTGTACACATATTTCAGCAAGGAAAACTCACGACTATGGCTTTGTCAGTACGCGTAAAGAAAAGATTGAAAATACAGAAGTCAGCAAGTCTGCGACGACGAGGGCGTTTTCAATAGACGAGGGAACAAGGCTCTTCGAGTACTTTTTGTCATTCAAAAACAACCATTTGATGTCAGCCCCGTCTTTCAGCTAGATGGGTTGTATTTGAAAGTAATTGAAAACTTTCAATAAAACAGGGAAATATTAAGATATTTTGCTTATTTTTTTTTTGTTTCTAGATCAAGAAATTATTTATTTACGAAATGTAATACAGTCGAACCTGGTAAGCGTCCAAGGAACCGCAATATTTCTCTCGCTTATAGAGGTTTCTCGCTTATCGAGTTGTCACTGTATAACAGACGAATTCGTTAAATATCAATAAATAACATTGCAATAAAACTTTGACCAAACTCCTTGGTATTTACGACTCGTACGAGACCAGAAATAAGGATCAAAACGTATAAGTCGGCGTTCGTGAGCTTTATTAGGGAATCAACGTTGGAGAAGTAATGTAAACCGCACGTGTGAATTTCATTCGACCGTTCTCGTAAATATATTCAACATTGGCTTTGCAATTCTGAGGCTTTCATTGGAAGGCTCAGAGAATAAATATCCATAAAATTTATTACATCGATGAATTAAATTAAAAAACAGAACCTATGTTAGCCAGGGATAGTGTAGCTTTCTAACGGCGAACCAATTTTCGAAATTGTCCCATTCGGTTTTAAGTTATTTCAACACATAAATATAATAATATAAATCTTTCGTCTTTTTAATATTAGTTGCAATTACTAGCTGTTATTACAAGCTGTTGCCTGTGGCCTGTCCACGCCAAAGTTCCAAGAAATTAAAAAATATAACCTATGGTACTCAATAATCTTTGTAATGGTATAATATCCCACATAGTATGTATGTGAGAGAGAATGAATAAATAAACACTAATAAGTACTTTTACTATTAAATTACTTACAATACGTAACTAAATATAATAAAAGATTAATTGTAGGAACCACCACACATTTTATGATGAGTTTTAAAAGAAAATATAAGTTACTAAAAGCTCATGATTAAACGAAGGGCGTTAACAGATCCCCCGCGGGTTGGTAATCGATTTCAAAGTTGAATTACAGCGGTTTTACATTAATGTAATCACTTATGAATATAGGCCTCGCAAGAACTAGGCACATCGCATACAAGGTGTGTGTACGTGTGTGCAAAGCTTTATATTTAACTCAGTGGTTTAGTGACTTGTAATCTACAGGTCCCGAGTTCGAATCCCGCCATGTATCAATGTGTTTTTTGAATTTCATATGTACATATTTACCTGACCCTCTTACGGTGAAGAAAAACATCGTGATGTCTGCACATATTGGCGAAGAAATTCAAAGATATGTGTGAAGTCACCCAAAAATACGTGCCAGTCGTGTAGTTGGGTCGAACTTACTACAATAAAATAATGAATCGATCTTATTTCCTAAAATGTGGGCACTGTCGCGCTCCCGAATACGAAAAATAAGTACTCCTTTATATAACCCAAAGTTTTAAGAAGTCCAATTTAAGAATCTTTGAGCGATTGATTTAATTTGAATAGAAATGTTAACAAAAGAAATAATTGAAAAATGTCGGGCATAAATCCTTCCCGTCGCCTTCCTCGTTGAATTTACATACCTAATCCTGAAATTAATTAGGATTTGAAGACATCCCTTTTCATGCTCGGCTCGCTTAAAAAATCCTTGGGATATTAAATAAATTCTTCCATTCACTTGAATAAATTTACTTAATTTTACCTTCTAGAGATTTTAAGTCGAATTGTGGTTATTCTTGCTTTTTTTATACCAAAAGCCTTCATAAAATTCTAGGATTCAGCTAGATTAAAACAATTAATTATTAAAAAAAAAACATTTCATTTAATTATTATTGTAGGTTACTAGACGTTTTACTTGTTTAGTGATAGTGACCAAATGACTCTTACGACCGAAAACGTCATTTAAATAAGTCCCAGCCTCTCAAATGATAAGACCAACCTAAACTCCGAATTCCATACAAATTTTGACGTCTGTTAAATTGGCAGCGACTTTTA
>QDHC01007041.1:1268313-1279299 GCA_013186455.1 Papilio dardanus tibullus
AATTCAAAAATACAAAGTTTATCTCTTTATAATATTATAGTAAATAGTATAGATAGATTTTATTTGACACAAATCAAGCTGTTTTGTCATTTCAGAGCTATTAAGTGACGACATTTCGGCGGCCGCAGTTTGCGCGAGAAGGATCTACCAGATATATGGCTTCGACGCGTGGAATGGCTGGAAAAACATGTGCCGTGGAAAACCACTGCCTGACATTAGCTCCTGCTAGAAATCATCTTATAGTCGACTTATACGACTAAATAAATACTACTAATATATACCTATAATGTGTTTTATGATTCAATAAATATTCTTTAATTATTTTTTTCATTTTATTTAAAAAGCTTATATTTTTAACAATATCCTCACGAGCTCTTCAACGTGCCTACGTGCCTACTAAATAACATTTTAGAATTATTATAAAATAGTACGCCTAAATTCCACAACACAAATCATACAAGCATCACCTGGAACATCCTGTATATAACTGTCGCCAAACCAATAATAATTTAAAACAATAGTTTTCCTTATATTTAATTGATTTGTTTTATTAAACATGTTTTTCAAAAGAGTCCTTCATTTGCATGACGAAGGAGAATACCAATTCGATAACCAGTTTACTATTTAAACCCATCTTAATATGTTAATTTGATCATTTGTTACGAATTCTTGCTTCCAAATCATACGTAAAAAATCTTTAAATATGAATTGGTGTATACTTTTTATCGCGGCGATATTCCTATCCTGTGAAGGCAGACAATTATCAAGATGCGAGCTGGTTAGAGAATTAAGGAGACACGGATTTCCCGAAAATCGAATGAGAGACTGTGAGTTAATTTCTTTTTTAATTTTTACTAACAACAGGCCTAATAGAATCGAAGGAATTAACGTGTAATTTATATCTATTGCTCTTATTTCAAAAGGTTGTTTTCGTAAATATTTGCACAGAAAAATATAAATGTCTTGCTGTTGTTCGCGTGGAATAAAAAATATAGCCTATGTTACTCGGGGATAACCTAGCTTTCTAATGGTGAGTACTTTTGAAATCGACCCTGTAGTTGTTGCGTTATTTCAATAAAAAGTTTTTCTCTTTATAATATTAGCATAGATAAAGTTTACCTTACCAATTCAATGAGCAAATACGAAGTTGTGTAGATTTAAGCCTCTTGTTATGTCCATCAGGGGTATGTCTAGTGGAAAAGGAGAGTTCGAGACGCACTGACGTCGTCGGCAAACCGAACAGCGACCGTTCCCGAGACTACGGCCTCTTTCAGATCAACGATAGATACTGGTGCAGTAATACCAATGTACCTGGCAAAGACTGTCATGTTACTTGCAGACGTAAGTTCATTTTTTATGCCTAAGCTTCATTAGACCGAGTTCGCAATAAAAACAGACATACGCCAAAGCAATATGTCTGTTTTTATCGCGATTTCGGTCTGGTGAAGCCGGAGCATTAAAATGTTCTAGAATGGAATAATAATAATAATAGAATAATGGTCGTAGGAAGTTGAATAAAAGCATTGTAAAAGGATCAGGACTTCATAAAAGAAGGGAATTGTACAAAATGGAGGATCGAACATTGATAAAGTTCCTCTGTACACAACGTGACACGGCTTCTTTGTTTTCTTTTTTAAATACGTATTACTTGCGATCAGTATCTGTGTGAATTTAATGATTATTTTTCTGATTTATTTCTATAGATAACAAAGTACTAATTTGTGTCTTTCAGAATTGTTGTCCAAAAACATACGGGATTCAGCCGTTTGCGCTAAGAAGATCTACAGAATACACAACTTTAACGCCTGGTACGGCTGGGTAAACCACTGCCGTGGTAGACCTTTGCCTGACATCAGATCTTGTTAAAAAGAAGAAATAAATATAAAAAACAACGCAATAAGAAACCTTCATTATAGTTCTCTTTAATTAAAGTTTGCATTACAAATAAATAGTTACAATTTATTAATTTTTGTTTATTTCGAATTATTATATTCCGAAACAGGGCCCCTTTATCACATATACAAAGTGTGCCATGCACAAGGGCGCCATCTTTAAGGGCGCCAAAGCCTAGGACCCCAAAAAAATGAAAAAATAAATAATTAAAAGTCTGTTCTTCGCTTTATTTCAAACACCTACCATAAAAAAAAGATAATTAAAATTGCTTAGGAGGCGCCAAAGTACTTTTTTGCACACAGGCGCCAGTAGCCCTTACGGGGTCCCAGTTCTAAAATGCCTGAGCTGTGACAACAGCGCCATCTGTATCAATAATATTGAAACATACAACAATTATTAAGATGGTAAAGCGCTTAGCTACTGTAACCTTTAAATTACAATAACTAATATTGTAACTAATTAAAAACGTTTAAAGATAACGTTTATTAAAAGATTGTGTAGTAAAATAATAATATACCATGGAATTTACATAAAACTATTTCAAAATTCACAAAATACATAGCCTATCTATGAATATGTATGTCAAATTTCATAAGTTCTTTTAATTTTACGGTTAACGATTGTGGTAGTAAAACAACCAGTGCATATTAGTTGAAGGTTTTATCTATTAGGAAAATGGAATAAAAAATAGTGTTTTAACTTTAAAAACAATGTTTTAATTCGTTCATAAAATATTGTAATACAACTATTAAGATACTTATTATTGAAACAAGTCTTCTGGTCTATTAATTCTTCTATTCTTTCTTCTAGCAGGAGCTGATATCGGGCAGAGATCCCTGGCATTTGTTCCTCCATCCGTACCACGCTCTAAAGCCGTGCCGTTTGAAAACTTTCTTAGCGCATTTCGACGCTTTCGTGATATCGTCGGTTATAAGATCTGAGAAAAATATAAACAATGAAATAATAAATTACATAAAAAAGGTCACTGAGGGATTCCAAAAAGTCCTAAAATGTATGGAACTGACAACGACGTTCGATATCTCACACGTTACAAGCACATGATTTATCGAATGTTAATGTGAGATTCACAAATTTCTGGCGATACCATCAGCGATATCACCAATCAAAATGTAGTTTGGATACCCCATTGTTTATGTCTTTCTCCTTTGATAAATTCAAAATTATTGAACGAAACAGCGAATTTGCTATTTATTTTAAAAGGTTCCTTTTTTATTTTTGTATTTATCGAAATAAATCAAGAACATTAATTAGTTCTTGATTTATTTTATTTTCTTATTCTTATATTCTTGAGTTATATGGTGGCTTTCACCATTAGAAAGCTACATTATCCCCTAGTAACATAGGCTATATTTCCACGCGGACGAAGTCGTGAGCAACAGTTAGTAACTTTCTATACTTAACCACAACATAGGTTTAAAAGACACTTCACTGAGTACATTAAAGTTAGAAAAATCTTTGAGAAATTAAACTGAAAAACCAATTACGACGCACTTTAATGAAACCATATCCCTTTCTTTCTTTCAGAAAACGTAGAGACAAGGTGATTAATACAAATACAATAGTGGAATAAGACTTACCAGCGCAAGTAACATTGCAGTCTTTGCCAGCAGTACTAGTATTGCTGCACCAGTATTTATCGTTGATCTGGAATAGACCGTAGTCCCGGGAGCCGTTCTTGTTCACCTTGCCTATCTTGTGCGTCCGTCCGGAACTTTCGCTTTCCACCAGACAGACCCCTGTTAATGTTAGCGAGTTAAATGTAAAATAAATAAATAAAACAGATTAAATAAACAAACTCCTAGGGCTCTTAAGGCTGAATACTGAAACTTTATTTAAATATGGAACAGCGTAAATGAGAAGATTAGACTTAACTCTGATTTCTGACATCGAATTGACGCCTGTTGGATTATAAGCGGCGTTTACTTTTAAATTCGATTAACAATGCGGCCGTTAATAACCACAGATTATTTAAAACACAGAAAACTGTTTTTCTTCGGACAAATATACTCACAATCCCTCATCATATCTTCAGGGAACCCATGACTTCTCAACTCCCGCACCAACTCACATCTGTTCAAGAGTTTAGCTTCACATTTTAAAAACACAGCGAGAGACAACAAAACTACTAAAAGCTTCATATTGAGATATATCGAATTATAAAACAAATTAACGTCTGCTCTTACAAGAAGATACAGTTGTTATGAACATTGTGGCATCTCTTGTATCTCTTAAATACATGCACATGCAAATGTGTGTGTTACCAGGGTGTCATAACTATGGAAACGGGGACTCCCAGTTATCAGGTGAGGTTAAAATCTTTTGAACTCATTTACTATACATTGTTTATTGTTGTATTAGATTATGTAGCACATATCTTTATCTGTTTGCACACATTCTCGTTCTGGTTTAAAAAACGCAGGGTCGTAGACATCTACAATTGCAGATATGTTGCCTAACCTTAATCTACGGAGGAGGAAACAGCAGGAGGATAATTCCACTTCCTATGCGTCCCCTCCCCCTCCAAATCAGTCGCCTTTCTATTATTTAACATCTAAAAAGCTTTTTTTGTTCATGGATGTAAAACAGAAATGCGTAATCAAATGATATAAATGACACACCCTCTTTTTTTTACTTTTTTTAAGCATATTTAACTACTAGGTTCAATTTTCAACATCGTCTTTAAAAACTAGTAAATCGTAAATACTTTAAAAAATAAGTAAGTAAAAACTACTTAATACAACTCATAAAATAGGTTGATAACAGGAAAATAAATTGTTATTCAGTTAACGTTATTATTAGCGTCCGGTGTTTTAATCTCAGTATCAGTTGAGGCGCGCGGTGAGTCCCCGGTCCTCGGCTGCGGTTAACCTCATTGACGATATAAAAACATCGAACCTTAAACGTATTAGACATGACTTGCCTTTGTGTTAAACAGGCATAGGACAAATGCCTATTTAAATTAAAATATGTTTTAAAAGACTCAAAAATAAACCTGCATGCACATATTTATACAATGTTTTGTATCATAAAGACAATTTAATTTGGCAAGGAAGAAACGAAAAATAAATTAACATAAAGCAATAATTCTATTGAAATCTTATTTCAACTTTTATTTCCACTTTAATTAGCTTTGTTTATAATAGTTCACGTTGACCTCTATGACGAGTATACAGAGATAACTGTAACTGTCTCTACGGCAAATAAAAATTGCGCGGGAATACTGATTGTATGCTTTCAGAATAAATAAAAGTTTCTTCTAATGGTAAATGCTACCTCAATTGCATCAATGCATCAATCTGGGCATTGCCGTTTTACAAGTTCTTTTACGGCGCTACTGGTTGAATTAAATGTTAATGATATATTGAGTACAATAAAATGAATAAACACCATTTAAACTCCATTTCCGCTATTCGACCGCCATAAATGCATCATAGAGTATGCAATTTACTCGATAAGGTATAGAATAGTCAGTAACAAAAAAAACAGTCAGACTTGAGTCAGACAACGATTTGTTTTTTTTCAATTATTTTATTTTTATTACATAAATAAAAATAATAGCATGTTAAATTAGTTGAGCTATTTTAAACGGTTAATTTTATAACCTTTGTCCATAGTAATTGAGAAATTGTTGTCATGTTGTCAAATGTCAAACTCAAATGTCAAAGTTTTCAACCGAAGCAAAAAGCAACGCAACAATCAAACTTCAAATCAAACAATAATCGCGATCGTGTTTAGCGGTATCGAGTGTCTTGGATCCATAGTACCGGGACCTGAGAGAATTCTCCTCACCAACATAAACGTGATTACGTTTCTTATTTTATCTTCTAATGTAAAAGCGGCGTCAATAGAAAAAATGAGAATCACAAACGTAAGACGTGGTAGGATTTTTCGCATAGCTGGGATTTGTGCGGTAATACTAGTTTTGATTTATGCCCTGCAAAGTTGGTCTAGTGCAAATATCAGCGTTGATACAAGTGAATTAATCAACTCAGACGCCCAAAAAAGTTATTACAAATTCCATAGAAATGTGTATCCGGCTTTAAACACTGGTAAGTAAGATAAACAGTGTAATTGTGCAATGTGTTAACTTTACAGTTATGTGGCCCAATAGTAGTTAAGCCGACGTATTGTTTTTATTTAACAATACTCACATGAACATGAGAACCGACGTTAAAATTAAAAACATACACAGTAGTAAACCTTTGCGATACTTTTTCTTCTTTTTGAAATTATACATTTTGGAAAATAATAATTTATAATTTTACGCAATCTATTCCAAGATATTTATCTTTAAATTATAAAATTTAACACCGCTTCTGGCTTTGAAATGGATAAATTGGATGCTTAAGTACAAACTAAAAAAAAATATATAAAACCAAATAAATTGTTTCGTGACAATACCTTACGTATATTGACTGAAAATAAGCTAATTAACAATTATTCCTGTCTTCCAGAATTAGGTAACTTTGAGCCTAAGACAAGGAGATCAGTATCCGGTCCTGGTGAAGAAGGGAAGCCGTATCACATGTCCCAAGACAGGACAAATGATATCAGTGAATCGGAGAGTGAATATGGCATGAATATTGCCGCTTCTGATGATATAGCTATGAACAGGTGAGTCAATAATACAGTCAAACCCTCGGATTAGAAAGAAACCTGTATAAATGAGACAAATATCTTGCTCCCTTGGACTTCGCTTATCCAGGTTAGACTATATTTAAAAATGTTAACCAAATGTGTACGTCATTCCAAACTAAGCTAAAAAGTATGTAAACAATCCTAAATTTTACGATTTTTGTAAATAACAAACTATAATAGACTCAGACTCTGAATTTACTTTCCTATGCAAAATTAGGCGAAAATACAATAATTGTTATGGGCTTATACATGTTTAGAAAGTTTATAAACTTTGTGTTTTCTTTGTTTTCATAGTAATTTGAAACATTTTCTATAAACTAATATAAAGAGGATGGTTTCGTATTTTTCTATGTAAAATATCTTTCAACATTAGAAACCTACATTATTGCTGAGTATGCTATATTTACTACTATTTTTAATTCCGCACAGAAAAGTTTTTTTTTTTCAATACAAAGTGGCAAACAAGCAAGTAGCCACCAGGATTAACTGAAAAATCGAAAGTAACCCCTGTCCATATACATCTGCAATTGCAGATGCGTTGCCTACCCTTAATCAACAAAGGGGGAGGTGCACAACAAGAGGATAATATTTCTTCCTATAAGTCCCCACCCCCGCCAATTCACTTCCCATCTTATAAGGAAATAATTAGGAAGAGAAAGTGGACTAAAATTAGATCTTTGGAATCTATAACTAAACTACTTTGCAAATTATCATTTCAGTTTACCTGGAATTTTGTTAATGTATTGATTTTCTCCATTAAGTGAAGTTAATTGTTAATTGGACATCATTAGAAGGCTGAGTAATAAAAGAATGAGTGTTTAGTAATTTGCAATAGCTTTTATTGCACACATTTGTAATTAAATTGAAATTAATTACACCATGGTGATTATGAAATTATTGCATAATTTCTATATATTAACACACTTTTTTATTATGATTTGATTTGACGTCATCATACGCTTTTTATGCATTTTATGAAAGATGCTGTAGGTATTTTTACAAGGTAATAAGGACCTTGTATAAAATAAAATAAAAACGAGTTTGTGTGTTGTGTAACAGACGAAATCAAATGAAATATTAAATAAACAAATTTCAAAAATTTTAAAATGCAAAAATAGACATAATAAATTGAATTTATTGTCATTTCAAAACAAAAATATATATTTTTTTACAGTTCTTTACTCTAATCTTACTTTCAAAGACTTATCAAAAGTTTAATTGTGTTTTTATGTTTATTTATTCATATCAGTTTTGGTACATTTTTTTCGTAACTAATTCTGATAATAAGTTAGATAGTATTATCTATGTACATCCAATTGTATATTTTAGTCCTGGAATGGTGACATACACTATTAAAACTCTCACAAAATTTTAATGTTTATGGAATACTAGATGTTGTGCGCGACTTCGTCCGCATGGAATTAAATAATGTATCCTATATTACTCGGAGATAATGTAGCTTTCTAATAGTGAAAGAATTTTTGAAATCGGCCCAGTAGTTCTTGAGATATTTCAAAACATACAAAAATTAAAAAATACAAAGTTTCTCTCTTTATAATATTAGTATAGATATATCGTACAAAATCGAATCAAATTCTTATTAAAACAACTTAAATTAAAATTAGATTAATTGTAAAAACTGCCGAAGGTTATTTTAGTTCTCATTTTCATGTTACTTCTACCTACTTATTATTGAACCTCTGCAAGGTTAAATAAGTAGATATTATACAGTTTAACATTTAGGAAACAAGATCTTTTAAGATTCAAGGGTGATGAGATTCTTATAAGAAGCTCTAAAAGCAATTTAAATATCATATGAACTTGAATTAATGAATTTGACTCAGTGAAAGTAGGTCTTTAGAAAGCAAACCTTTTAAACATTTCCAATCTGGTTCAAGTTTTTAATGTTTTTACGAAAAGTTTAAGAAACAATACTTCGATTATTGATTGATGTATAAATGTACGGTATTTTGATATTTTTAAATGACTCGTCATAGTAACATTTATAGGAAACACAGTATATTTTCCAAAGCTTAATTTTATCTATGCAGTATATCAGATTAAATCTCACATTTATTGTACATTATAATTTTATTAAACAAACCATATTAAGATATGAAACATAGTGATAACAATGAAACGAAAAGATTTTATTAAATAAGATAAACAGTGGTAGAGCCCGCTTTAACATCTTCGCACGAATTGGCTGGCTCGCCCGCTGAGATACCACGACCACACAGAAGACAGGCGTGAAATGGAAGCAATTTCGTCTGACGAGTGTGGTGCTGGAGACCTAATTTTTGTCCACTTTCCACTCCTTTCCTTTTTTTATAAGGAAATGATTGGGAGGAGAAGTGGATTTGGCGGAGAAGGGGACGGATAGGAAGAGGAATTATCCTCTTGCTGTGTGTCTCCTCCTCCGTCGATTAAGGGTAGGCAACGCATCTGCAATTGCAGATGTCTATGGGCAGCGGTCGCTTCAGTATTTCAGCGAATCTAGGTGGCCGCTTGCTCGTTGGCTCCTTTAAATATATTAAAAAAAGAAAAAGATAAAATATTTATTTTAAATACCTGTATAATAAAATGGTTCCAGACTGGTCATTGGTCCATAATGAAAGATTTTTTTGTTTGTGTGTTACACATTGATCTGTTCGCAAAACTTCCATAAAAATTTCAAAGTTAGTCCATCACAAAATAATGATACTATTTTTCACCTAGATCGATTCCTGACACCCGTTTAGAGGAGTGCAAATTCTGGCACTACCCTAAAGACCTGCCGAGTACATCAGTCATCATAGTATTTCATAATGAAGGGTTCTCCGTTTTGATGAGGACTGTACACTCTGTCATTGACCGATCACCTCCTGATGTACTGCATGAAGTTGTTTTGGTAAGCTACCTAATAAGCAAGCAATGGGATTTGAAATCGTATGAGTTATTGTACATATGTAAAACCTTTTTTATTCTAATATATGTTGTCTTTGTTCTAGGTGGATGATTATTCCGATAAAGTAAATTTAAAAGAAAATCTCGATCATTATATAAAACGATGGGACGGTAAAGTGCGCTTGATTCGTAACACACAGAGGGAAGGCTTAATACGAACCAGGTCACGGGGAGCTCAAGAGGCCACCGGTGACGTCATCGTCTTTCTAGACGCTCATTGCGAGGTCAACGTGAACTGGTTACCTCCCCTCCTCGCTCCTATATACAGGGACTATAGGATAATGACAGTACCAGTTATAGATGGAATCGATCACAGGACCTTCGAATACAGACCGGTATACCAACATGGTACAAATTACAGAGGTATATTCGAATGGGGTATGCTATACAAGGAGAACGAAGTCCCAGAGAGAGAATCTAATCTCCACAAGCATAAATCAGAGCCGTACAAAAGTCCGACACACGCTGGTGGATTGTTCGCTATCAATAGAAGATATTTCCTTGAAATTGGGGCTTACGACCCTGGTCTACTAGTCTGGGGTGGTGAGAACTTCGAATTGAGCTTTAAAATCTGGCAATGTGGCGGCAGTATCGAATGGGTGCCTTGTTCTAGAGTTGGTCACGTGTACAGAGCGTTTATGCCGTACTCTTTCGGAAACTTAGCAAAGAATCGCAAAGGTTCCCTGATAACTATAAATTACAAGAGAGTGATAGAAACTTGGTTCGATGAGGAACATAAAGAGTACTTCTATACTAGGGAACCGATGGCCAGGTTTTTGGATATGGGCGATATTAGTGATCAATTAGCGTTAAAGGAGAGATTGAAGTGTAAGAGTTTTAGTTGGTATATGGATAATGTGGCTTACGATGTGTACGATAAGTTCCCGAAATTGCCTAAGAATGTGCATTGGGGTATGGTCAAGAATAAGGCGGCGAGTGTTTGTCTTGACACTATGGGGAAAGCGGCACCAGCTTATATCGGTAAGTTAACAAAATTCACGATTCCACGTTTCTAATTGTACATTTCTTATACTAAATCGAAGGTAGGGTTAGCGACAATATTGACAACTCAAAGTTTCTAAGTATGCCACTAAGACTTACGGTCGAATACCGAAAAGAATCCCAAAGCAAGCGCCGCTTCTAACGGACTTCATTTGTAAGGATTTGCAGGTCGCCTTATAATGTAAGATGGTGTTATTTCAGTATTGGTGTATAAGTAAGCTATTTTAGCATTTATAGATAGCTCATTTTACCTTATAATCAATGTATTTCCAGTTTTTTCTAAGGTTTAAAATGTTTTAGGTACATCGACATGCCACGGCGCGGGCAACAACCAGCTGTTCCGTCTGAACTCAGCGGGGCAGCTCGGCGTCGGCGAGCGCTGTGTGGAGGCCGACAGCGACAGTCTGAAGCAGGCCATCTGTCGCCTCGGCACTGTCGATGGACCTTGGAGGTAAGTTTTTTGCCTCGGGACTGTTGATGGACCCT
>QDHC01007041.1:1279502-1298142 GCA_013186455.1 Papilio dardanus tibullus
TAATCATAGTTATGACGAAGTGCAAAACCACCTGGTGCACCGTCTGCACAGCCACTGCCTGACGGTGCAGCCGCAGTCCCGCGCGCTCGCGCTCGCGCCCTGCGACCCTCACAACACCTTCCAGCAGTGGACCATCGCACACAAGAAGCCCAATTGGTGAGTCACAGAGCCTCAAACCCCAACACCCAACGCCCAATGTATGGAACAGTACACATGAGTTGAACCCCAGTATTCGAGTGGGTAGTACGAAATTTCAATCTTAACTTAAGGTGGGTAGTAAGAAGTAAACTTGTTTTTTTTTGTTTTTTTTTGTGTAATAGTAAATAATAAAGTGTTTGCCAGGGGTCCAAAATAAGTTTGGATACATCCTAAAGTAAAATACAAGGTCTCAGTCAAAAGTAATGTAAAATATTAAACCGCCTCCGTTTGTAAAAAATATATAAAGATACTTTTTAAACAAAATAATGTATTCTAGAAAGTTCGCCCTAAGTCAAGGAAACCGAAATTAAAGCTTAGTTACAATAGAATTTTTAACACTAATTTTCTTGTTTCCTTTAAAATCGTATTTTATTTCGTTTATATTGATTAGTTTATTATTTATGTAAGTATGCGTACTTAATTTATTATTTTAATTACTTTTAATAATTTACAATATTTCTTTTCATATATTTTGTATCCTGTTAACTATTTCTTATCTATGTACATATGTCGAACGACAAAAATAATACAAAAGAGAAAAATCAGTTATATGCTTTGTTTTCCATAAAATATATTGTTAAAAAGAAATAGATTGAAAGTAATTTTGCTAGAAATTAATTTTATTTAAATTCTTTTAAGTATTATTTGCTCAAAACGACTATAAAAAAACCTAAAGGTGGGTTTTCACGGTACTTGCCAAAAGGTTCATAAAGGGGGCAAAATATAAAAAAAGTATAATCCTATACACCACTCAAAACAATCACAAAAATAGGAATTAATTAATATAAGTTTATTGTATTTTACTTTTAAGTTACATCTAATATGACAAATTAACATCAGAAACGACTGTAAAATAACATTATTATTTAAATAATTATCAGTTTCTATTGTGTTCACACTTTACACGTATTGTCATCATTGTTATTCTCTTTGATACGATAGAGATAACAATATGTTTATATAATACTTCGTTCGAATTGAAATCCGAGAATAAGTAAACAGGGACATGTCAAATCCCACATATGACAGCTATTACGACATTTGAAATTTTTAGTAATTTTGTGAAAATTGTTAGATAAAGTAAAAAATATGGTAAAATAAAGGTGGCTAATGTTATATAACATGATTGGTATAAGATGTTTTGCGTGAAATATTTCAGAGTTTACGATATTTAGTGCAAATTGTAATTTGTCTATGGTTTTTGGTTTCATTTGGAATACGGTATAGGAAGTGTAACAGTGGAACTCCATACTAAAATGTTCCTTCAATTAGATTAAGTTTAAAAATCAATGCATTTCATGTTTTAGAAAAGATTTGTCGCTGTTGCAATATTTTAAATAATCTAATATATTTCAATAAATTCAAAACTGCTATTTTAACTTTTAATTTATGTCTTTATGGCTAATAATTTTACTGATTATTGTTAAAAAATAAATCACAAATAATTTGAAATTATTTAATTTAATTTCTAAACAATTCTTTCAAACTATTTTAAGGTCAAATTATAACATATTTGTCGCAATTCTTTTAATTTTTATTTCTGAATGAAATTCTAATGAGATTACTTTAATGTTATTTATATATATTTATGTATGTTTTTGTTTACATTCCTGAGATTTAACCCTTAAATGGACAATGTTGTTTTTAAACAATAACAATACGAAACAGTAATACATACATTTCCTAGACAGTAATACATGTCTATTACACAAATGTATTTTTTTAAAACGTGAAACAAAAATCATCCATTTAAGGGTTTAACTTCGAATCTCTTAACCATGTCACAATGAAATTAAAATTGCATTTAAAACTGACTTTTTTATAAGAAACACTTTTTTTGTAATAAAAACCTTTAGTATTTATAACTCTTTGTATATTTATGAGAAGATAAATATAAAAAATGTAAAATATTTTTATGTCATCTCGAGTATAAGACTGAAGTCTTAAAGTCGCCGGAAGTGCGTTATACAATAATTATACAAATAAAAATATAAAGATTTAAGATTTTTTAAACCTGTCTCTTTTAGTGTGGAATAGAAATGAAACCGTATTTTGTTGTTTTACTTATGTATAGCTGTAAATTTATACCAATTTCTTTCTTTGTAAATTTTCTGTGATCTTTTTATATATGTAATTCGATTTTAGTATAAATAAATATTTATTGTTAATTTTGTTTTTTTTAGTACCTACTAGTATGTAAAGTTACTAAGATAATAAAAGTCCATAATGTTGTCAATTCATTTATTTTTATAAATATTTGTAAATTTAATAAATGTAACTAAGCTACTACATTTTTATTTTAAATTAAAGTTTTATTAAATTGTATTTGTTGTTAAATTAATACGTTTCATAAAAATTGACAGCATTCAAAGATTTTTCACATTTTTATGCACATCTTATACAAAAATTTTGCAGCAAATAAGTCTTATGGCAAAATGTTACTTATAAAGAAGCGATTTTTTAATGAAAATGCAATTAAACGATGAAGCAAATATACAAGATTACAATAAATCAATTAAGGCCTTTTTTACGTAATTTAAATTAAAAATAAAAAAAAACTACAATGAAAGGGAAAAATAATTTTGCTATTGATAGAGCCAAACATTTTTTTTCTGCTATTTTTAGGTAAACAATTCTAAACTGTAATGATTTAACTGGACGTAAAAAGATACGAAAAGCAATAGACATATAAGCAAGCACCAGTTAGTAGAAGTTACATCTTCAAATCTTAGTAACGCACTATTTATACCTTTTAAATGATTTTATTGAAATCAGTTTGTTTTTACACATTATAAAGGAATTTTGGACCACCACTCACTCCAGTCATTCACTCTACTCTTTGTATCCAAAACTGACCAATTTGGTGAAGGTACATCGGGGGCTAGCCAATTGAAATCATCCAAATTGTCCCAATTATTACTATTTTTATCCAACGATGACATATTAAAATGCTTCTCCAAATCTTCATATTGCAAATTATATGGTGCGGTTCTAATCTCCATGCAATCTTCGACAATACCTTTACTTGTCACGTGAAGGTAAATATCGCAATTAGTAGATGTATGCATGCGTAATTGTTGACAAGCGGTTATTATTTTACAATTAGTGCACTTCTCTATAAACACAGAAGATGTAACTGGGCCTGATAGGACGATGCAGTTTTCCAAATTCGTCATATGTAATGTACCCATGACACCTTTCAAACCGATTGTGCAATTCTTTAAATTTCTCAATGTCACATCACGTTGATATAAGACATCGTTTTCTAGCAACAGAACCTGTCCATCTTTAGAATCGAAACCAAATAATTTATCATCCCATTTATTGCTGTCAATTTTATCAGCACCGTCTTGCTCGTCTAATAAATTATGCTTCTGGTTATCAGATTTGGGTAATTTTTTTCTTGTGAATCCGAATTTTTTCCGAGGGACATACTGGTCTTCTAATTCATAACATTTTGACTGTAAATTCTGTACAATGCCCAAGTACTTGCGCATATTAAACTCTTTGAGGAAGAACGATGATGTGACGACATATTTTTGGAGTTCATTGACTTCTCTTTTGATATTATCAAAGTGAGCTGGTAATATTGAAGTTTCTAATGTTGGTACTTGTGATAGCAAATGTTCAATGTATTCGGATTTGATTTTGAAAGCTCCAGAGAAGTAGTCTTCGTTTTCATTAGACGCGTCAACTTCTTCCCTCGCCTTATGTGCTTTTTGTAGTTTTTCTAAGCGTTGCGCGTCTCTCCTACTCAACCTCTCTAGTACTGTATGCCTGTCGCTCATTTCTTCAACAAATCTTCAATCTTCTTATTTAACTCGGAATCTTGTTTAGTTGCTTCTTTAAGTACCTCTACTGTGTCACGAGAGAATTTCCTTGTGTCGGTGTTCTTGGAGCCCTCGTCAAACTGTAAATAGAACAGTATTATTTGAGATTAATTAAAGAAAATGGACAAAAACATTATTGAAAATGACTATGCTTCATGATTCCAATTGCGTTTTAAAAGTAATGGAGAGTTTTAGCTGGGTTATTTATTAAGAGAGTATCCACATATGATCAAACTTGATGAATCACAATAGAAGGTCAAGAGGTTGGCATATGAGAGGGATGATAAGAAATTTCTCCAGCAACAAGAATGCCATAGTTCTTAATTTGTGAGAAACAATGACTGCTAATAATGTAGTTCCCTTTGGGCAGAAAGATGTAAGTAAACTCTTTTGAGAAATTTTACCATGATTTAAACATTCCCAAAACATTCCTACAAAGACATGTGATATCAATATTTTTAAACAGATTTCCTGGCTGACACTGATGACACTGATGATGTGAAATGAAAACAGAGTAATGTAATTTTACCAGTCACCATCAAATACCTATTAAAATATTAACCTTTGCTACATGCAATTCCAATTTAAATTCAGCCAAATCTTTACTACAATAATATTTACTCAAATATAATTTAATGTTTTCCAATAACAAACACCTCTTAATTCATCTTTTTTGTTAGTCCTACATTGATTGTAGGTTTACCACAAAACAAAGTTATTTACAATAAAAGCCTTTAGATCTATTAACTACATGTTACATACCAACATAATTCTATAGCTAAACCCACTTTGAAACAAACAATGCAATACATTGAAATATAATGACCTTCTTGAGCAGTTGTTCATCAGGTTTGACCACAGAGAAAAGTCCATAACCGATGACTCCAAACGTGAATATCCAAAAACCGGACCTAATCGCAACACTCATCTCACCAAATTATATCTTGCCTTCGTTTGACCACACTTTTTGATCTATCTCACGGGTCTTTTGACCGCCGATGAATTCCCCGAGACTGTAATATCCTTCTAGGATAAAGTTGTAATTCTTGTGCATGTACAGACGGAAATCTGGAAATTTAAATGTACGAGTCAATGGTATTCAACTGGTTCACTTTATACAAACGGGATAGAAAGGATCTAATTGTCAGATGATAAATGTAATTTACGAAGTTTTTAATATTAATAAGTACACTTTTTATTTCGTTACATACGTGCCAATGAATGGTTATTTTTGATAGTGCAACTAAAATGTTTATTAAAAAATTAATTAAACCTACCTCTATCGGTATTCAATTTGAAGTAAATGCCGTATGATACTGCAAGTCCAATTGCTTCAGCAACAATTACAGTCCCAACCGTATAGCCAATAAACCTTTTGTAAGCCGGCTTCGGCGTTTTTGAAAGCATTATACGATTTTATAGTCAAAATTATCTAAGTCCCCCCGATCGACCGAAAAATGAAAGAAATTTAGAACAAGATGTCGCATGAGGTGACGTAAGAAACAGATACTATATGTAACACAGACTACTAATTACTATAATTTTATTAAAAAAAAGGTGTAAGTAATAAAAATTAAAATAAAGTAAAAAAAATGTAAGCATATTTCACAAATTTCGGCGTTTCAAAAAGTAAGTAAATATACCTAATATAATTTCAAAAAACCTTGTCAGAACATTATGTTTGTTTCGACATAATATCGCTCCCATATTATGGGAGCGAACTTGAGAGCTATCTATCCATATCCATGCGTGACATAGCTTGAGATCCTGAGGCAGCCAGACCTTCATTATATTATATAACACCTGCAAGTTTCTCTGTGTTCCTGCTCTTTATAAATAAAGAAGACTACCGCTTTCTTTACATATAATATTTTTTTTGATGTAAAAATGTGGTTGTTAATATTGAAAGATTTTTGGGTATTATTCTTAGATCCTAAACGAATAGGAAGGACTAAGAAAACTTCAAAGATGTTTTATGTTTTTATTTAACTTTTATTAATGATTGGTACTTTTTAAACTGTAACCGATGCAGCTCCTATAAGTATCAGTGCGATTTTTCCTTGCGAAATTATTCTTGAGCTGAAAATAACACATGTTTTTATTTTGATTATTTATTAAAGTCCGGGCCTGAAAATATGATACTATACCTTCATTATCTTCCTCGTCGCAAGTGTCCGTACATGCTCTGAGCTCCGTAACCGAATATTTCTCAATGCAGTCTTTAGGTATACGTTTGCTAAGAGGTCCCTGGAAAACGTTATAAAATTAAAATAGATTTTTATTCAATAGACTTTATTGTGCTGGTTCTCCTTTAATTGTTTTTTAGAACTTACAATAAGCTCCACCGGCTGATTGTTGACCATGTGATGCCGGAATCTCATCTGATAACCCTCGATCTGGTTTTCTATACACTCGCCTTCACAGGATAGCCATTCGTCCCAGCCAGACATCGGACAGTTGGGATCCGATTCTTCAGAAGCGACTTCCATGCTTGTCTCTCTCTGTGTAGTGGCAGACGTAGAGGAGTAGGCTTTTTCTGTCTCCTCAACCTCTGTTAATAAAATATTACAAATTTAAAAATTTAAACAAATATGTCATCGATTGTTGCAGATATTTTACCATTTATAGAGGAAAGGCAAGTCGCTCAATTTTTTCACCACATACCTTCGGTCTCAGTGGCCTCAGAGGTAGCTTCAAAAGTGGCAATACGCGCGTACGTCCTTATGAGGTCAAACTGTAGCCGCGCGAATGGGCGAACCTCCTCCTTAGGCACGGACGGGTTGATCACCGCCGGAGAGATCGGCTGAGGCGGCATTGTCTCATCGTTTGACGACTGAAAATTTATCACAATATTTACTTCCATTGCTTATAGCCTAACTGATCAACTATCAAATTTTGGACCAGGCCGTGTCCCACCAATGAGAATTGAAAGACTAACAACAAAGAGAAGAGAATGTCTAACAACAAACTTACTTCGAATTTCTTCCCGCTGTCAGTCCCGGCATCCATTGGATATAGATTGAGGGTGAGATTGTTAGCCCAGGTGCCAGTCCTGATGTCGCACAGTTCCATGTTGGAGACACCAAGGAACCAGTCAGGGGAGGGGATGAGCGCGGTGACCAGAGACACGAGGTGATGCTCGCGCGTCACCCGGAACATTGATGTCGTCATCATGTTTGTCTTCGGTGGGGCTACTGCTTTTATTATGGTCCGGATATTACGACCTAGCTATTAAAATAAACTGTCATTTAATCAAGACTTGTGGTAACATACTACTACTAAGCCTTGTACGCACCAGGATAGTATTCTAGTCGAGTAGCAAGTAGCAAGTATCCGAACAAAGGATTTACTAATCTACTCTATTAAAATGTTGCTGTTCGGACACGTTCAATTTCTAAATTACTATCCTAGTTGTAGATTTAGGCTTAAACGTGTCCGAACAGTAGTAAATCCTTTGTTGGGATAAATGCTACTTGCTACTCGACTAAAATATTACCCTGGTGCGAACAAGGCTTTACTTCCTCCGCTGGCGCAACGATCCAAAGTGGGCCTTGGCCTCCAACATACATCTAGTAATTGATTTATAGGTTTTGGTTTCTGTTTTTGCATTAATTCTACTATTTCGAAGTGGCCATTACTTCTTACCTGCTTCATAATCTCAATTTCTAGTTGCGTGGTGTTGCCCTGCTCCGCCAGCCGCTTTAAACCCTCACTGGCGTCGGAATTGTACTTGAACACGTTGAACTTGCTGTTGTGTGAAGCGCCTACTACGTCACTGAATCTCGCTAAATCCTCTGACTCGGGAAACATCTTGGAATGAGTGTTGTATGACCACATACCTTCGAACGTAAGCTGGAAAAAGATACCTCTGTTTATGGTACGTTTAAAAATATACATAGCACAGTGTGAGGGACCAGTCTACACTTTTTAAGGACAGTATATGAATAAGATTGGCTTCAATTATAAACTTAATCTACGTACTAAATACCGAGCATCCTCCGGTGCGGTACAATTATCGTTCTTAGTGGGCTGCATGTCGAGTACATTCCGTCTATCCTCGCACACCCGCTTGGACAGTGGCCCGTCCTGTCTATACCACACGTCTCGCTTCACCGCTACCACTGCGTTGATCGTCACGCATTTGTTCTCCTTCTTTGGTGCCTTCCAGTAAGCCTAAAAACGTCACATAGATGTATCATCTATCTCCAATATTATTCTCATACCGATCAATCAATCTTGAACTCCGATAACAATAATCTTCGTGGCATTACCTCGACGGAAGTCTTAGGCGTCAAGTCAGTCTGTACCACAGAGTTATTGCATTTCTTATTAGGCGTGGTCTCCGAGTGGGGGGCAGGAAAGACGAAGCCAGGGTCGAGATGTGCGGTCTTCTGCGGGTTTTTGTCGTGCGGCTTAATATCGCCGCGTGCCCAGATTGTAAACGCGATAAATGTTGACACACCGTCCATTGCTGATAGACGAACTGTTGGGGAAATTGTTATGTACATCCACTAGTCTTTAAAATGTTACACAAATAGATTGCTACTGCACGAAACTTTTTTTCTACATTAAGCTAATACAGGGAGGCCACCCAAAGTAATTTTCGATTGGGCTATACCTATACCTATGCCTGATGGAATGTATGGAACTGATAATCATATGCGATAAGTCATGTGATTGTCACGTGTGAAATATCGAACGTCATTGTCAGTTTTTGACGTTCGCTATAAAAGCGCTTCGCCGCGGATGTACTTAACAGGAGAGTTAGTCGTCACTTTTTTATGCAAGGGCTTTGTTGGAAATTCCGATGCCTAACTCTAAAAGTTTCATCTCTCACGGATTCTTTCGTTTCAGCTGCGGTACGCTTTTACCACAGTGTGTTTTTACATCATATGTAACGAATAATTTTTAATTTTGTACATAGTCTGTTTTAAACTTACTGGTGTATTGTCGTGTAGGTATATATTTGTCGTTAACTCCGATGATTTCTATCTTGAACCTGCTGTCTGGGGGCAGCGGGTCTGTGGTGGTGCCGAGCGGCCGACGGTCGCACAAAATGTCCTCGCAAGTACATAATGTGAACGGTACTAATAATATAAGTAATTCAAATACGAACCCTGAAAAAAAAATAAACATCTATCCAAGTCTGCTAACGACGCTTATGGACATCATAGACACGAGAGTCTGTTGTTGCAGTTTAAACACAGGAACAAACTCACAAAAGTAACTAATTCTTGAATTGATATCTGTCACTGTAAAACGACACTTGCATTTTAGCTTGATGACTGAAATATGAAACTATCACATAGTTGATATGGTTGTCCTTGTTAATCAAGCCGAAGGGTGCATTACAAGACATTCAATACCGTCTTGACTTGGGTATCTTGCATTATTAAAATTGATGGTATTACCAAAGACTAGATCGTGTAAACAAAATAATTAAAACGTTTTATTCGCAATTTTTAGAGCGGGAATTGAGTATTTTAAGTCGCATGAATAAGATTTTTAATTTTTTGACAAGGAAATAGCGTGATGAAAATTGTCATGCTGGCTTCAATGGCTTTTTATTGCGGCCTGGAATGTATAATTACAAAATTACGGAGACGCTTCTTATAACTCTAAACTTAGTCGACCGCCAAATAGAAATGTAAAAAAAATAGATTTGCCGCCGAAACTTGTATTAATTTCTTTTGCATATTTTTTTAAACACATACCAGATGACTTCAATAAAATAACCTTAAACGTAGTATGTATACATTTGGCAAAAAGATACATTTAAGGGTTAATGATACTCACCCATTTATGTTATTTCTAGTGGACAGGCACAACAGTCCTTTGTCCTGACGTTGGACATTCTGTCAGAATTAGACTACATCAGCGTGATGGCGCCGGTTCATTAATTAATGTTAAATTGTTGCATCACGTTAAATTGTACCGCCTACACCTTTCAACGCAATTCTTTATACCATTGTATTAGCCGGTTTTAAACCTTATTTCAAGGAACATAAAGATTACTTTATCATGGATTGTTGTAAGTTTTACTACACTAAAATTCCATTGACAAGAACTGTAAGGGAAACACTACGTTCATTCAACTTAAACAAGCTGAAAAGGGGTATTATAATACCATTTTTCTGGTCGTAAGAGTAGATATTGTTTTGCCTTTGACTTTAGCTCTACTCTTTTCATGACCCCTTTGTCCCTACCTGTCTTCATCTTCCTTAGACAAAGACTAGTTTCTAATTGATAAACCTTCAAATAAAACGCGAATAATAGGTTTTAAAAAATTCCTTATTGTATTATTTATTTCTTAAAACGTAGAAAAAATCTCACTTAAAAATTATGTACTTTTCTAGTTACAATGTTATACTCGTATTATTTAAATCTATGTTTTAGCTATAACATATAATTTTATAATTAGATTTTCTATCAAAACTTGAAGACATTTCTTTTCCTCGACTGCCAAGGATAGCCGGGGGCTATCGGCTCCATTACATGGCGCTCCACTGTAAAATAAGAAACAAAATAATTCTTAACCGATATAAGAAAGAAGGAAAAATAATTATCCCAATGTATAATTCTGTGAAAGTCTATTGATTTTATTGTATTGTCATTATAAAATTTGATTTACCCGTTGGCTCCTCAACGGAGAAGTCATCAGAGCATTTATCTTCGCACTCCTCCCTTTCGAATGTGTCATAATGAAGCTTACAGAACCTCGGCACTTCTTTCGTCACTTTGTGTTTGGCCTGAACACAACGAGCATCATTGAAATTAAATTGATATCACTTATGGAAGACTTAATGGAGGTGATAACTAACACAATAATTTGAGCGTATTCGCGCCAAACTTTAAGTATGCAGAAAAATGTGGGAGACAATAACATTCGGATGTTGAAACCTACAGATAAGGGTCCTTCAAGAAGCGAGCCTATCTATTCCTTAAAGGCCGGCAACGCATTTGCGGTTCCTCGAGTGTTGCAAACGTCCATGGGCGTCGAATATTTTCTCGGTGCTCCAGCCGTTCGTTTGTCCCCTTATCTTATATAAAAATACATAAAGAATTAAAGATATAACTCACATGTGGATCATACTTCTCAACAGCAACACCATCAACCAAATGGTACCTCTCCCGCCACCTGTAGCCGACTATCTGACCGTCGATACACTCCCCTTCGCATTCGCTCCACTCCTGCCACTGCGACATCGGACAATCCTCCGCCGATTCCGGGTCAGTCACTATTGGTGTCTCACTGGTACAAGGTCATACGGTTTAGACATGAGGGTCACAAAGTTTTAGATCAGAGGTTCAAAATGTTTTATACATGAGGTTCACAAAGTTTTAGACCAAAAGTTCAAAATGATTTAGACACGAGGATCACAAAGTTTTAGACCAAAGGTTTAAAATGTTTTAGACAAGAGGTTCAAAAAGATTTAAACCAGATGTTCACAAAGTTTTAGACCAGAGGTTCAAAATGTTTTAGACAAGACTTTCACAAAGTTTTATACAAGAGGTTCACGCACTTTTTATCGTAGACCTCTTGAAACATTTTACTGACTTTGGTGTACTCCCTGTTACTAAATTGCTCCTTCAAATGTACATCCTGCACCATCACGAAATATCGAGTTTATAGTGTACATTTAACTATTGTTATTTACCGCTATAAAGGTAAGTTGCATTTATTCTATGGTATTATGAAGTAGCGTTTTAAGCGTTTATTAAGGTGACGCATACTTGTTTTAAGATCAGAGATGGGCGGAATGGATTTGACCAACAAGGATTTAGCCCATACCAGAAGACCAGATCTGACATTGTGTAGCTAGAAATTGACTACTAGACATTGATTCTCCTGGAAGAAAATGAATACGTCGTTTGAATGTCGTGGCCCTTTCCCGGAATTTGTTTAAGTATAATATGTATAAAGCCCATATCTGTAGCTATGAATGATGATATGAACATTATAAGTTATCAAGTAAGCCTCACCGGGCGCGCTCTCCGCTACCTAGCTCTGTGTTTTGGTACCTGGAAGGCGCATCAGGCTCGGAGGGGCTCGGCTCTTCTGTATCCGGTTCCGTTTCTGTGGACGTCACCTCCGTTGTTGTCGATGTTACTTCTTCTGTTCAAACCAAAGATGTTTAAAATTGATAGAAACATAATTCCCCTAGAAACACTTTAATTATTTTGTCAGTAACACAAACTTTAGTAGCAAAACTACTGGTTTGGTGGGATAGTTTAGTTTTTAACCGACTTTCAACAGAAGGAGGTTATCAAGTCAATGAGTTTTTATTGTACCGCATGTTTGGTTTAAGGTCGGGTGTGTTATATTGATCATATTTAACTATTAAGATAATATTAGTAGGATTAGGGGACTGGTGTTGCTCGTCAGTTCTTCTGAGAATGATTTATCAATACCCGTAGTAGACTTTTCCTCCTCTGTTACGGTAGTTTCTTCTTCCTCCTCCACGCACTCCTTATGGTACGTCCGCACCAATTTGATCCTCAGTCTACCGAACGGATGCATTTCTTTAATATCAGTCTCGTAAAAAGGTGAATCTTTATCGTATGAACTCATCTGCACTCTGGATATCACGTCTTGTGGAAACGTCGCGATATTCATTGACTGCAAATAAAAGGTTTAAGCTGAGGCAAAATTACATTTATCAAGACATTTGATTGCTTTCGTATTTTTCGAACAATTTTTTGAGAATCTTATATTACAACCTTAATACTAAATGAAATTAATCAGAATACGGCTAATCAAAAATCATATCTCGGTAATTGTATTATTATATTAATTTTGAGGTAAAATTATTATTATTAGTTACCTCATAAGACAAACCACTATCAGTTCCTGCGTCCCAAGGGAACAAGTTAAGTTCTCTCTCTTTGACCCACGTGTTGTCGTTCTGACAGAGTTCAAAGCGAGTTACGCCGAGGAACCAGTCTGGCGAAGGATGGATACCGACGCCCACACTGACCAAGTGGTACCTCTTGTCCGCACGTATGAAAGCATATGTCGGATTGTTCATCTTTGGATAACCGTGACCTTTACCTTTCACCATTGTACGGACGCAAGTGCCGATCTGAAAGTCACATTGGTCAAAATGACATGATAATTATGATGATCACAAGTTCACATGAATAGGCTTCAAATTGTTTATTGTTAAAATTACATGCTCTTTTTGACAACACTAACCTTTTCACGAATTTCCCCTTCAAATCTGCTAGTATTTGCGTGTTCCGCTAGTTCTCTAAAACCGTCGGAAGCGAGATCGCCGGGCGTCCATAGCGTGCAGTCAATAGCGTGGGAGGCACCCACCAGGTCACTGTACCGCGGCTCCCACTCCTTTTCAGGATATAAACGTGGATGTGTATTCCGTGACCAGATGCCTGTGAACGCGATCTATAAAGTGCCAAATGATTAAGTACAATCTCCAACTAAACGGATCAATTCCAGAAGCGATTTGCAGGATATGCTACGTATTGTAGATACCTCGTATTTAGCTTCGTCACAGATCTGACAGTCGTAGTTGAGTTGTGGTGTGACGTCATCCGGTTGCCTCATGTCCTCACAGAGCCGCTGAGTTAACGGCGGACCGTCTTCGAACCATACTTCGTCTGTCTCTACCACCATAGCGCGTAGCGTGACGCAGCCGTTGCCTGACTCAGGGGCTTGCCAATATACCTATTTTGGAACTATGTTCACGTGTCTATTCTTTAAAAAAGTATGTATTAAGGAAAGTAAATGCTGTTACCTCAACAGATAGTTTGGGCGACGCTATAGCATGTTCAACAGAATACAAGCATCGGTCGCTAAACTTCGCAGAGATCAAGTCCTGCGGTCGGAGATGGCCGGGGAAGAAAGCTATCGTGCGTCTGGGGTTCCTTGGATCAGGCTTAGAGGCGCCGTCCGCTGATATCATGAAACCAGTAAACCTGGATCCGCCGTCAGTCGATGTGATTTGCACTGCAACGAAACTTTCGTTACTTCTTGCTTTGTGTAAGTAAAAAATAATATCGCCAAATACCTGTGTATAGCTGATCAGGCATGTAAGTATCTTCGGCACCGATTACTGTTAATTTAAATCTCCCATCGGCAGCCGAAGGTTTGGTAATAGACCCATATGGACGTCTGTCGCAGCGAAATCCAAATACTCCACATTTCAGACCAAGGAATAAACCAATAAATATAATGTTATTCATCGTTTCCTAGTTTATTAAAATTAAATTCGTGTTAAGAAAAAAGTTTTACTGCTGAACTAAGACGTACATCTTACTAGCACTGTGCTGCAGAAATGCTAGCTGCGTTTTGTTTAACTATACACGAGTTTTATCCAGAACGGGACAATAAATTGAAAGGTATCTCGTTTCCGTCCTAATTTATTAGTTGATAGATGAGACCCTAGGTCTTAAGACTAAATTAATGTCTCATATATCGTCCTTACAATGGATTCGCTGTACATATTTAAAGACAATAAGACTACTTGAACCCAATCCACGAACTCCTGAACAATAACGCATAGTTTAGCCAACCAACTAAATTGTTTTTTTATGTTCTTTATACAATTTTTTTTTAATATTAACGGTCTGCGTCGAACATTTTTGGTAAGTAAACGGTTTCCCTTTTTCGGCTTAGCTTAAATGGGTTTTCAGGGCGCTTTAATCTTTAATTGCTAGAAACACTCTGTCTTCTATAATTTGTAAGTCGAAGGCTGAAGAAATTCATATAAAAAATAAGTTTTCATTGTTACCGGGAAGACAGGCCACATGTTTATCATCTTCATGATTGAATGTTAAAAACTTTTTGCTTGCTATATTTAAAAAAGTAAATACTGTCAATGCCACTGTCAATCAAGCGCAGATCGTGCGTCACTGTCATAATTATTGTTCCATTTGTGGCGTTCTCCTGTTTGTTACCATTAAATATTCCGTGGCAGTGTTCGTGTACAGGAAGTGCTTGTCAAATGGTGAATAAATGTCTGTGAAGCCAATAAAGATGCCGTCGGCAACAAAGGATTCGACGATTCTCAAAATCGCCGTGGAAATGCTCAATGCGCCGGACAAGGTGCCACAACTAATCGAGTTCGACCAAAGCCAGCCCTTATCTAGTATTATACAGCTCCTTTGTAAGCCGTGGGGCTTGCCCGACCCTGATAACTACGCCCTACAATTCTCCGAAAGCAACAACCAAAATTATATCACTGAGAAAAATCGAAATGAGATTAAAAATGGTTCAGTTCTCCGACTGGAACAATCGCCTGCTAAAACAGTTCAAGACATACTGGCTAAAATCAACTCCGGTAATGAAAACGATCAAACTACGGCACTGTCGAAACTGTCCACTCTGAGTAGCGACCTCACCTTTGCACTCGAGTTTATCAACAAAAAAGGTTTGACATTAATCATTCACAATATTGAAAGCGGTAAGTTTAAAGGTCCCTCCCTTAAATTTGCCCTCGTTACATTTGTTGAGCTAATGGATCACGGGAACATTTCCTGGGATATACTGGAAAATCAGTTCATAAATAAAGTAGCAAGTTTTGTTAGCAATCAATCAAATACACAAGATCCAAAAATAATACAATCATGTTTATCAATTCTCGAAAATATAGTACTAAATAGTTCTGGAAAGAATTTGCATGTGGAAAAAGAGATAACAATACCGAGCCTGATATCACATCTTCAAAATCAATACCAAGACAGTATTATCCAACAGAACGCAATAGCATTAATAAATGCTATTTTCTCCAAAGCAGATGTTAACAAAAGGAAAGCCATTGCAGCCACATTATCCTCTAAGCAGGTAAGAAATGTGATCTATGAAAACCTCATTGGAGCATCAGAATGCTCAAAGAATCTTTCCAAAGAAGCTCTAGGCACCGAGTTGGCTCATCAATTATATGTTTTGCAAACACTTACTTTAGGTCTATTGGAACCTAAGATGAGGCAACGGGCTGACTCACAAGAACAAGAGTCCCAAGAAAAGATAAAAGAATTGAGGAAGATTGCATTTGATAATGATAATAATTCATTAGAAGTGACTACGAGACATCAACTAAATAACTCCACAAGGGACTATAAGAAGCTTGGTTTCAAATGTGAGATTGATCCAATTAAAGATTTCAACGAAGTACCCCCGGGTATTCTTGCATTGGATTGTATGCTTTACTTTGCAAGAAACTATTCCGAGGATTATCGTAAAATAGTTCTAGAAAACAGCAGAGCAGTAGAACATGAATGCCCATTTGGTAAAACTAGTATTGAACTGGTTAAGCTTCTGTGTGATATATTGCATATTTCTGAACCGCCCAGTGAACAAGGACAGACATATCATCCCCTCTTCTTCACACATGATCATCCATTTGAAGAATTATTTTGCATTTGTATAGCACTTTTAAATAAAACTTGGAAGGAGATGAGAGCTACATCGGAAGACTTCATGAAAGTCTTAAGTGTGGTCCGAGAACAAATTAACAGGGCTTTATCTGCTTCACCAAAGGGTTTTGATAAATTTCGCCAAAGAATCAATCAATTGACGTATGCTGAAATTACACAAATATGGCAGCAGGAGCGTACTAACAGGGAAGTGTGGGAATCACACGCAAGGCCAATAGTGGAACTCAAAGAAAAGATAACACCAGAAATTATAGAGTTGATACAACAGCAAAGACTTGGTGTATTAGTTGGTGGGACCAGATTTAAAAAGTATTCCTCTAGGGGACAAAGAATAAAAGATAAATTCTGGTTTGTTCGGCTCTCACCAAATCACAAAGTTTTACATTACGGTGACTGTGATGAAAAAAGCACCCCAAGTTTAGAAGAACTGGGCAATAAGTTAGCTGTTTCTGACATAAAATGTGTGGTTATGGGCAAAGACTGTCCACATATGAAGGATTTGAGAGGACGAAAAGTGACTCCGCATTTAGCCTTTTCCTTAATACTAAAATCGGCAGAGGAATCTTTAGACTTTGTAGCACCTGATGAACAAATATTTGACTATTGGACTGACGGAATTAATGCCTTGTTGAAGGAAAAAATGACTAGTAGATGTTTTGAAAATGATTTGGAGACATTATTGTCTATGGACATTAAAGTTCGACTTCTCGATGCTGAAGGAATTGATATACCACAGGACCCACCTCAAATACCTGAGGAGCCAGATGACTATGACTTTTATTATGACAATAATTAAGTTCATTTTGTTACGGCAGTAATTTTTATTTTAGCAAAGAGCTTATAGCTTGTAATCGTATTTTATAAAAGTTTTAATCACAAAGTATTCCAAGATATTAAAAGATCTCCATTATAACCTAGACTAAGCGAGATTAGTAAAAGAATAATTTGTTTTTCTTGGTATAACAATTAGTAATTAGGTGATTAAAATTAGGTAAGAAAATCCATATCAAAATGTTTTTTTAGTAGCTTAGAACTCTGATATTTTTTGTATATTTTATAATTATTTTAAATATGATTATCGGTGAATTGAAATATGAATAGTTTTTATTTGTGCCAGTGAATAACATGTTCATATTAATTATTTAAAATGTTGTGTATTTTAATGAGTTATTTGATATTAATTTAATATATATTTTTTGTGATGTCTCTTGTATACATATTACTGTTTAACAGAGGTTGAAATGCAACATGGTTATTTAACTTAACTAAAGCAATAATAATAATAAATGATAATTCGAAACTATGTAATTTGGTACAACATAGAAATATTTAATCTCGATTTTTTACTTTATTATTTGTAAGAAATACCCATGTAAAATAGGGGTATGGTTAGCAATCATGTGTAGTTTCTTTTTAACAAAAAATTTACTTTTTTAGTAGTTTGATAAAAATGTTTAATTATTTGGATTTCAACTAAATCATGAACTTTTGTTTGCGGAATATTTTAGTCAATTATTTTGATAAAAATACATTGTCATAATTATTATTTTAATGTAAACTTCCTCAAAGAATTGTGTAGCTTCCATGTGTAGTGTGGCCATATTCATGTTATATTTTATATACCAAAGATCATATCTAAAGAACAAAATGATATTTAATAATAATGCAATTAAATAAACATGTATTACATATATTTTGGTTTTATTATTATTATTTTTTATATTAAAATGTGGCAAACGAGCAAGCGACCACTTGGATTCGCTGAGATTGCAAAGCGACCGCTGCCCATAGACATCTGCAATTAAGATGTGTTGCCTACCCTTTGTCTTCGGAGGAGGAGACGCACACCAAGAGGATAATTTCTCTCCGTATGCGTCTGCTCCAGCAGAAAATCCACTTCCCTATCCCATCATTTCCTTATAGGAAAACGATAGGAATGGAAAGTGGACAAAAATTAGGCCTCGAGCACCACACTCGCCAGACGAAACACGGAATTGCTTCCATTTAACGCCTGTCTTCTGCGTATCTTGTACCTTTGTCGATTTTTTTCATACATATGATATACTTTTGGGGATAAGGTAAAGAAAAGGGTATTAAAAGTAATAAACTGAGATCAGATAAATACTATAATTAAATGGGTACTTATAATTTATTGCATTTTTGATACTTCGAACTTTGTGTTTACTATTTCATCGTCCGAGTCTAGTACGGGGAGC
>QDHC01007041.1:1303709-1321247 GCA_013186455.1 Papilio dardanus tibullus
AGTAGCTTTGATAGCAAAATTGCATTAAATTCTGCCAGATTTTTTTAATAAAGTGGCAAACGAGCAAGCGGCCACCTGGGTTCGCTGAAATAGCGAAGCGGCCGCTTCCCATAGACATCTACAATTGCAGATGCATTGCCTACCCTTAATCTTCGGAGGAGATGCACAGCAAGAAGATAATTCCTCTTCCTATACGTATATCCACTTCCCCTTCCCATCATTACCTTATAAAAAAAGGATAGGAAGGGAAAGTGGACTAAAATTAGGCCTCCATAAGTTTGATTTAAAACAGATTAATTGACATTAAATGAGAAACAAAAATGGATATAGTAATTTTAATATTAGTAATAATGTATGTTAGTTATTTTATAAGATCTAGATATGTACATGAGTTAATTAGATTATGTACTAAAAGTACTAAATTTAGCAATACATACATCAATATGCAAATTTTTTAATAAAATTCAGGTGAATAAACGTGTTTTTTGCATTTATAATAATTTTATGTCTTAAAAATTGTTTACATTTGATTTTAATAATGATTATTATATTCTTTTCCAACTTCCCAAAAGGAAGTCCTCAATTTTTATTTTATTTTTCAAATCTGATTTATAAAATGTAAAGTGCCTTTTTTGTGACTGAAAATTATGTTCACTCGAAAATGCTATAAGTAAAATTTAATTACATATCATACTTATTTGAGAGGATTGTTCTGTGGAAAAGCAATCATTCATATATGTTTTTTTTCACTGTCAAAATTCAGCAAAATTATGTTTACCATTTACTCGTAAAAACTAAAAGGTCTTGCATAAACATGAAAAAATCAAAGTTGTGTCCGTTTAAATATCCATTTTATTTGGGGTCCAATCTCTATTCAGCTCATTACAAGTATTGGTTTAAAAAATATACAGTTTTGACTAATTCTGTTCAATTTTGATTAATTTTTTTTTCTCGGTGCTACATGCTAGCATAAAAAATATTATGAAGTTGTAATTTTTTTATCATTATTTTATTTAAGAATAAACAGTGCAAAGTAAAAGGTGTTGTGATTTGCTCCTCCATGCTTGGCGCCTTTAAAAATTAGAAATTAGTCATACTTATAAATTATAATTATTGCTGTGGTATTTTGATTAAGATTTGTCAATGTTTAATATGAACATGGTAATGCATACAAATTAGAATATCTATTATATTTGATTTTTATTAGTAACAAGCTGTTGTGCGCGACTTCGTCGGCGTGGAATTAAATAATATAGCCTATGTCACTCGGGGATTATGTAGCTTTCTATTGGTAAAAGATTTTTTTAAATCGGCCCAGTAGTTCTTCAATACAAACAAAAATACAACGTTTCTCTATATTATTAGTATAGAAATGCAATGCGAAATACTATGTTTTTGCTTTTAAATTAAAAATACTAACATACGATTTCCGTGTTATAAGAAAACTAGCAATGCGATTGTACGAATTTTGTGGCGCCAAAGTATGATCTAAGTTCGCCTCAGATGTATCTACGGTAAATTAACTCTTGTACCCACCAAGATAGTATTTTAGTAGAGTAGTAAGTAATTTAGTACCTAAACGTCCGAACAGCGACATTTTAGTAGAGAAGATTTGTAAATCCTTTGTTCGGATACTTGCTAGCTCTCTACTCGACTAAAATACTCTCCAGATGCGAACAAGGCTTTAGCTGATAATCGACCACAGTTTCTTGGGATTGATGGCAAGATTACATTTTTTTTTGCTGTAAATATTAAAGTAATTATTTTTATTATAATAAAAACTTTTTTAATAATAAAATATATTATGATTACAATTTTCAGAACGTCAGCAAGTGACATATGGCAGTTCGCAAACTGACAAATGACAACAGAAATTAAATTAGAAATTACAATTGACAAATTTTTATGTAAATTAAATCTTTGATTGTGTTAAAGAAATATTTAATTAAATAATCGATTCCAGTTACAGTTCAAGAAATTACACTATTCAAATTTTATAAATTTGTAAAAGCATAAAGCTATATAATTAAAAAAATGATCGTAACCGATAATATGACTGCTAAAGAAATTATTAACGATTTTACAGAAAATTATGCAAAAATACGTAAATTACTCGACGAGGACAGTAAGAATGATCCCGAAAACGATCCTTATGCGTCTAAATATAAAGCAAAAGCGATCCTGCTGAACATGTATGTATCGCTTCCAACAATCACACAGACGAACTCAGAAGATATTATAGACAAAGTAAAACTGGACGCGATGATGGGTGCCGTTTTATTAAATATCGGTATAATAGATATGGAAACGGAGGAATTAACTGCCAGCGAAAATGTTCTTGTTGAAGCAGAGAAACTATTAACACCAAACTCAACTAAGCCCGAAGTTGTCAAAACTCTTATAGGTGTGTACAATAATCTCGGTATTCTATGGTCGAATCGTGGTGAACAAGAGAAAGCTAAAGAGTACCTTGTCAAAGCTAAAGATTTATATGAAAATTTTAAATGCACTTTACAAATACCTCTCGCAATCGAGCAGATAATAAACAATGGTGAAACCACAGCTGATGATTTCTTACTGTTTGAGAAAGGTCATACATTAACATTATATTATCTGGCCCAAGTATTTTGGGCTTTAAAACAAAATCTAAAAGCAGCAATTTACTATTACGTAACATTGAGAAGGCAGTTGCAGTATTCTGATTATGAACCGATCGATTGGGCTTTAAATTCTGCGACTTTATCGCAATATTTTGCTGAACAAAATGGCTTCTTTCAATCGAGACATTTGTTGGCTGCAGCTTCAACAATCCTTGAACAGCATGAACAGAATTTACAAGCTGTAGAGAGTAATGAAGATGCACATTTGGCTAAATTGGAGACGTTCAAGCACAGGTCTGCAGATGTTGCTCGATGTTGGGCAAAGTATGGTTTGCTGCTTATGAGTGCATCCAAGACTAGATTAATGGATGATGCTGAGAGGTCAGAAGAAGCTATAACAGGTAATATCTAAGTAACATTTCATCTAATTAAATAATTATATGTTCTCTCTGTTGAAAAAAAACTTTTTGTTGATTTTATTTTGTACTAGCTGTTGGCTGCGACTCCGTCCGCATAGAATTAAACAATAGCCTATGTGACTCGGGGATAATGTAGCTTTCTATGACTGAAAGAATTTCTGAAATCGGCCCAGTAGTTATTTCAATACATACCAAAATACAAAAATTCATGAATACAAAGTTTCTCTTATTAATATAGATCAAGATTACAATTTCAAATTTAAGAATTGATCCCAGCAATACTGGGGAAATTGGAGTAAAACGTTTCAATACTTTGTTTTCTTAGTCATACTAGACAACATGGGTTTTTATCCAAAACGGCTAAAAACTCGAGTTGTCAGCCCATCAATACTAATGTGCAATTAATTTCCAATTTCAGATATGTCAAATTTAAATCTAGAAGATACTGAAAATATCTGCGGGGGAGACATAAAAAATCTTAATTTCCCCGAACTGGATGTGTCCAAATATGAGAACAAAGTCACGGATAAATTCTTACTGATGTATCAAGATGCTCGGGAAGTGTTCCTTAACTGTCAATCATGGTTAAATAAGGCAAAGGAGTATTACAAATTGGATTCTCTGGCTTCAGATTATATAAAATTAACACAAGATAGTTCCCAATCTTACTCTTATCTAGCATTCTTCGAAGAAGACGATGAGAGACGAGCGAAGATGCACAAACGACGTGTAGACATGCTAGAAGAACTAGTAAAAGAAATCAATCCGGTATACTACTTGCAATACTGTCGACAATTGTGGTACGAACTAGGTGAAGTGTACTCGGAAATACTAAACATAAAATTAGATAAAGTGAACAAGAGCTCTGAGAAGCCATCGCCTCACGCTATGAAGAAAATCAACATGTTATGTGAAAAGAGTATCGAAAATTATGATCATTTCTTAAACTCGATTAAAGATAATAATGGGAAATTACCTAAGAAACTAGAGTTCGATGTTATAAGGCCTGTTGTTAGTGCGTATGCGTATATGGGGAGAAATAGTATGAAACGGATTGCTACTGACAAAGCTATGCAATTGAGTAATATAAAGAAAAGTTACGAATCATACTCAGCTGTGGTTGATATTTGTAAGAGTGACGAAGATGCAGCATCTATGATGAAGGAAGAATATAGCGTTTGCAAGGAAATGGTACAGATACTCCCGATTAAAATTAAAAAGCTTGAAACTGAATTGATCTCCTAAAAAGTTAGTTAAAAATATCTACGCTACAGCTACAGACTATTTAAAAACTGCATTAAACCTTTGTGAATTAAATAATATTTGAAACGTAAGAATGCATATAAAAATAGAAAGATATTTATAAAGCAAAGAGTTTACGACTTGATCTTATATAAAAATATTTGCATATTGAATATATCATATTACTATTAAAATAGCCATAACTGCTTTATCGTATCACATTAGCTACTTTAAAAAATACGAAAATGTAAAAAACAAATCACCTTGTACGATGTTATTTCCGATGGGACTCACCATCTGTTATGTTATTTACAATTCAAATATAATATTTATGTACCTGTTTTTGTATTTGTATTTTTAAAATATATTATTACTTTTATAGTAGGTACTAGTCATAAATATGTTTGAATTTGAAGTTAGATGTAGACAGCAGCAATTTTTTATTCCCCAAGTGTATTTTATGCTGTTTTGTTTGACGTTGGACTTGCTTCGTCGTCATTTCAGGCATCAGTATACTAGTGCATACTACCAAAATCTTTACTAATTGACTAATTTGATAGGTTAATATATAAATTAAAGACATGCATTTTATTAAATCAACATTTTTTATTTTGTTTTCGCAATTATTAATTAAAGACTTACTTATTACCCGTCTTTGTTTTTTTCATTTTCTCAATAAAATACAATGGAGGAATTGTCATACAAACATGTTATATTTAATAATCTCTAATCTAACATTAAATCAGTTTTAGAATAAGTCAGCTGGAATAAATATAAAATAACCTCACAGAAGAAAAACATGAACAGAGTGTGATTTTAATTCTTGACCACCCTAGGCCCGGTCCTATTATCTGAGCCTTTCTTAATCCACTGGTATTTATAAAAAATATTGGACTTCAGATTTATAAGTATGGTCATATTGAGCATGAATTGCGTGATATGATAATAAATAACGATAGTAGACAAACACAATGATATAGTAATATTACTAGTCATGCTTACTCTAAACTTTATAGCTTAAATTATATAATAAAAATACAATTAAAGCAACTCTTACAATTATTTTATTGTAAAGCTAGTGCGTTTTTACTTTCCTCCCACTACGAAATAAAAGTCTGAAGATTTTAGACAAGATATACCATGTTATCGCCGATAAAATCACAATGACGACAGCTAATGTGGCGATGACGTCTAGTAAGGCGAGTTGGTACCAAGGCAAGTCTCTTGCCGGCGAGTGCAGCGGCGCATGATGTCCCCAGCGTATAACTCTCTCAGTCCAGTACACCGCTGTCTCCAGAGGGTCTGCTGGTCTGTCGCGCCAAATTCTCGATACGCGAAGAGCATTCGATTGAGCTCTGAAAGTATAAGTGTATCCTTCATAAAAGTTCCTTAACCCAATTAACAATGCAACAGCTACTGTAGCATAATATCTAAACTAACTTACTCAGGGCTCAATATATTTTTTATAGCTTTAGTAAGAGATTCTTCAGTGAGTTCAGGGTACGGCACGACGGTAGCGAAGCCGGCTTCACTGGCGACCGCGGCGTTGGCGGGCTGGTCTCCGAAGAATGGCACCACCACCATCGGCTTGCCTACTGAGATCGCCTCCGTCATGCCCAGCAGACCACCATGAGCGATAAATCCTACTATCTTCTTATGCTCTGTGAAACGTAAGACAAAAAATAATAACAAAAGTAGGGTAAAATATTTTCTGTTTCTAAAGGAGGTATTCCAGATCAACTTACGTAGCAATTCATACTGAGGCAGCCACTTGACTCGCAAGATGTTGCCGGTGAGCGTGCCCTCCTCCCCGCTGTCCTCGAACTTCCAGATGACCCGCTGCTTCAGCTTGGACAGCGTGTTCACTATGATATCCTCTTTGTACTTGGGAATGGTGGAGGTCTTGATCAGGGAGCCGAAACTCAACAATATCACACCGTGTTCTGATTCGTTCAGGAACTTCTCAATATGCTGTTAAAAAAATCTTTACATATACCTACTTCGAAAATAAATTCTTACATTAAACTAGGTTACATATAACTATCAAAATACTTAATTTACTAAATATTGTAAAACTGTAGTTGATGATAATATTCTATACGTAAATTTTGCTAATTTGACAAATGACTGTTCGTAGAGTTGTGCTGGTCACCGGATGATCTAATTGATTACATTACTGAAGATGATAACCATGTTATAATATGTAAGTAGACAACTTATTCTACGGTGAAATTTATAAAAAAACAATATCTTTCTTTGTATTAAATTCAACTTACCGGTGGCAAGATTTTTCTTGAACGATCTAAATGCATTCCTCCAACTTCAACAACAGCGGGCAAAGTGGGACGAACTCCGTTAAACGTGTGGAAGATATTCACTAACAGCAATGACGTTTTCTTTTTGCCGATTTCTTCCAAGTCCGGAATCTTTACACCGAACCGTTTCTCGATGATATCACGTTCCTTCATTTGTATCATTGTGCGGAACATATAATTCAAGTATAAATTCGAAATAAACGAGTCCATTCGTTGTACAAAAGTCATTTTACTTGTGTAAGATGTAGTTGAAATAGGAATGTAAGAGGGATTGTTAGGTATACCAAGTCTGCCGTACGTCCAAGGCATTATTACACCTGACGTTATGCCCACGATAGGAGCTTCGATACCGAAGACTTGGATTAGTCCTAACATGCAATCACTGTTGAACTTTTCTACAATAAGCACATCGTACTTTTGCTTGAAGGCTTCAATCACATGAGACTGTTGTATAATACTTTCGCATGCGTCTAAGGCTAATGGAGCCAACATTGTTATTCCGAATGTATTCGTTATCATTGTATTTAAAATAGGAATCTTCATAAGCGGGTTAGGGTTTTCGAATAAGGATAAGTCCACCGAGCTCAGTCCATCTTGTATACCACCTTCGAGCACGACGTCCGTATAGTTCGCTGGTGGATTCTTGAGCGGGAAGTAGGAGACTGTGGTAACATGGTGACCACGATCAGCGAGAGCGCGTAGTAGAGGTTCGAAGACCATGAAATGGCTCTTGCCAGTATGAGGGAAGAGACCGAGGATTCGCGCACATTCTCCCGCGTCGCGGCTGGCCAGTGTCACCAAAACCAATAGAATTATGTATACTCGCATCGCACACACGTTTCTATTAACACCTCTCACAAAGAACTGTCTGAATTTGGCTCATGTCGCGACTAATGTACGTCTTCCGCGTAAACTGATTATCAATCAAACATGACTTGCAAATTAAAGTAGGTATTCTCATCTCATCACTTAAATAATAATAAACGGTTGAGTTATTGAAGTAATCCTATGACAATATTTTTGAATTTGTTTATTATAACAAATTGAAAAACATACATTGGTAAATATTATACTAAACCCCTTTTTTATTTACTTTGATTCATTCAACATTTTATTTGAAGTAAGTATATACACAATCAGTCTTTTAAATACCTAAACCTGTTATATAAAAGTGTGTCAAGATAACATCTACAATACGCAAGTCATTTTTGATAAAAACATTTTGATATTAATTTCATCATCAACGACATTAAGTTTACTATTGCGTGTAGCTCGATCTGGATCCATCCACGTAGAAAATATACATCAATTTGATTTTATCACATTCTATACTAATATTATTAAGAGAGAAACTTTGTATTTTTGTATGTATTGAAATAACTCAAGAACTAATGGGCCGATTTCAAAAAATCTTTCACCATTAGAAAGCTACATTATCCCCGAGTAACATAGGCTATATTATTTAATTCCACGCGGACGAAGTCGCGCACAACAGCTAGTATTACATAATTACATGATTAAACTGTATGGTTTTTTTATAAGTATATTCGGTAGCGTAGTCTTCTCAGGGCCGGCTTCGACAATATACGTATGGTGCCTATTATTTTTATGGGCGCACGCCAAAGGGGTTAAACGTACAGAGGTATTATAAGCTTTTTAATTGTTTTTTTTTATAATTATAAAACGGTAACATGTTTAGTTAAAAATAATAACTTTATCATCTATATGATAACAATAACAATCATTCAATACCTGACATCTATATGTAGTTATCTATATTAATATTTTAAAGAGGAAAGATTTGTATTTTTGTATGTATTGAAATAAATCAAGACGAATTTCTAATGGTGGAAGTATTTTTGAAATGTTCCATTTTTCCCATGTAACATAGGCTAAATTTTTTTAATTCCACACATACGAAGTCTCGAAGAACAGCTAGTCTACAGAGTATACTAATATTATAAAGAAGAGAGATTTGTATTTTTGTTTTTATTGAAATAACTCAAGAACTACTGGGTCATTTTTCAAAAATTCTTTCACCATCAGAAAGCTACATCGTCCCCGCCCCGAGTAACCAGCTATATTTTTTAATTCTTTATATTTAAAAAAAATCACGCTGGCAAAGTCGTAAACCAGATAATAAATTATAAATTAAATTCTAAACGACAATCGGTTTATCTATGACGACAATTTAAATTTAAACATTTTATCTGTATGTCTGCAAGCCGCGTTTGTTCCGGGTAATTCACAGATGATAGATATGTAGCACAAGCAAGCTAAGATAATGTCCGAAACCGCAGTGTCAATTTTGACGAGACTTAAAGAATTTTTGGGACTGAAAGGTGTTAATATGTACGCGCATAAATTAGCTATGCAGGCATTTTAGTGTTTTTCAAATTTTCCTTTGTTTAAATTCAACGATGTCGAATTTGAGGGCACCGGTTAGTAGGTACAGTGGGGAATATCCAGATTACATTTGCTACAAAGCGAGGCGATAGCGTACATCAAAAATGTATATAGACCAAGATCCCACGATATTTTTATCCTCGTAATAGAAGTTTCTCTGTTTACGTGCCCTATATAAGTAATGATAACCACCGGCTACGGAGTTTGGGTAGCGGTTGGTTTCGGAGATATCAGCCAGCAAAGTTGGAAAAATTAACGTAACCTTACTTATGTTAAAAGTAAAAGGTCTATTTTAATAAATATAGTTCGTGAGAATTTTAGAAGTCTCCTCCTCCATTGACGGACACTTTGGACGGTTGCTTCCCTCAGCCAGGCACGCAAAACCCCGATAATAATAAGCTCCTACGAGAAATAAATAGCACATGTATGTATAAACAGGTATGTATAAAAATAAAATAAAAGTTGGTGAATTATTTTTTATTATTTTATTTGACTACACACATACACACATCAAATTAAATAACTTTGTATTTTTGTACAATATGTTTGAAATAAATCAAAAACTATTGGGCCGATTTCAAACTAGTGACTAACAAAGACTATACTTTTTAATTTTGCGTGGACAAAGCAAGTGTGCAACAGCTAGTATAAGTAGTGTATTATGAAACTAGTGTATTTTTAATTTATTTTCTCTCCTGAAGAATAATCGGAAAACTTTAAGCAAAATATACCATGATATAGCCAACATAATGAAAATGGCGATAACTAATGTAGCGATGACGTCTAGTAAAGCGAGTTGGTACCAAGGCATGTCTCTTGCTGGCGAGTGCAGCGGCGCATGGTGACCCCAGCGTATGACTCGCTCAGTCCAGTACACCGCTGTCTCTAGAGGGTCTGCTTGTCTGTCGCGCCAAATGCTTGATAAACGACGAGCGTTCAATTGAGTTCTGAAAAGAAAAGTTGTTTGTTAAAAAAACAGTCTTCAAGGTGCAAAAGCTGTGCGTTCGTAAATTATTTAACAGCAACCACGCGGACGTGGTCGCGAGCAACTAGCTGTTGCTCGCGACTACGTCCGCGTGGAGTTAAATAATATAGCCTATGTTACTCGGGGATAATGTAGCTTTCTATTGGTGAAAGAATTATTGAAGTCGGCTTAGTCGTTTTTGAGTGATTTCAATATATACAAAAATAGAATGTTTTTAACATTAGTATAGATAAAAATGACTTACTCAGAGCTCAGTACAAACTCTAGCGCTTTAGTCAGAGCTTCTTCAGTGAGTTCAGCGTACGGCACGACGCTAGCAAAGCCGGCTTCAGCCGCTGCCGCGGCGTTAGAGGGTTGATCTCCGAAGAACGGCACCACCACCATCGGCTTACCGACAGAGATCGCCTCCGTCATACCCAGCAGACCACCGTGAGCGCCAAATGCTATTATCTTCTTGTGGTCTATGGAATATCAGACAAAAACTATATATAATACTCCCGCGCTCAGGCACTGCATTGTTAGTAGTGTCGTGTAGCTATTTTTCATAGGAAATAATTCCTGTGCTTGTAAGGGGATTCCAGATCAACTTACGTAATAGTTCATACTGAGGCAGCCACTTGACTCGCAGGATGTTGCCGGTGAGCGTGCCCTCCTCTCCGCTGCCTTCGAACTTCCAGATTACCCGCTGTTTCAGCTTGGAGAGTGCGTTCACTATGATATCCTCCTTGTATTTAGGAATCGTGGACGTATTAATCAGGGAGCCAAAACTCAACAGGATCACGCCGTGTTCTGACTCGTTCAAGAACTTTTCAATAAACTGGTAAAAAAAATCTTTATTCTGTATATTTTCATGCATAACGCATGCAAGAATCATGACAAATCTTTTGCGATATCAACTTCCAGATATACGATTTGATTAAATAAATAAATATCAACATTGATAATAATGTACGTAGTCTATATTATAGTTATTTATTCTAAGTCGAAACTTATCTTTTTATAAACTGACTCAACTATCAACGCGCAGCCTAAACTTCTGGGTCTAGAGACTTGAAATGATGCATAGGGGTTTCTGTTACTTCGTAACCGAGCACTAAGGGCAAAAAGGATTTTACGAAAGTCAACCCATAGGTGTCCAAAAAGGGGGTCTAAAGTTTGTATGGCGAAAAGTGATTCCTTTGTCAGAAATGCATGAAAATTGGAATAAGTGCTCTTTAGCATGAATAAATAAGTTAGAGTAAGAGTAAGAGGAAAAAAAATGGGGTCAAAGTTCGTATCTAGAAATAATTTTCGCAGCGTTGGTCTTAGAAACTTGATATTTTTTTTCATAAAGGTTAAAATAAGATGAAAACCATTGTTTTCAATTTCTAAACTTCAAGCGGACGAAATCCCTGGCGACCGCTAGTTAAGTATATGGAACTTTGAATCGTATTTTTTCTAACTTACCAATGGTAATGGTTTCCTAGAATGGTCCAGATGTATTCCTCCAACTTCAATAATAGACGGCAAAGTGGGTCGAACTCCGTTAAGCGTGTGAAAGGTATTGACTAACAACACTGACGTTTGTTTTTTGCCTAATTCCTCCAAATCTGGGATCTTTACGCCGAAATGCTTCTCAATCATTTCGCGTTCTTCCTTTTGTATCATATGGAAAAATTCATCTACGTATAATTTCGATATAAAGGAGTCCAGTCGTTCCATGAACGACATCTTACTTGTGTACGGAGTTGTTAATAAGGGGACATATGCGGGATTATCAGGTAAACCGAATCTAGCGGGCGTCCATGGCATCATAGAGCATGATGAAATGCCCACAATAGGAGCATCGTTACCGAAAACATGAGCTAGTCCTAACAAGCAATCACTGGTGAATTTTTCCATAATTATCACATCGTACTTTTGCTTTATAGCATCGAGTACAGATGACTGACGTATAATGCTTTCGCACGTTTCTAACGCTAATTCCCCCGACATCCCTATTTCAAAGAAATTCCTCAATATTGAATTCAAAAGAGGAACCTTCATAAGAAGACTAGATTCTTCCAATATGTCTAAGTCTATAGAGCTCACTCCTTCTAGTAATGCGCCTTCGATTACCACGTCCGTGAAGTTCGCTGGGGGATTCTTCTGGGGAAAGTAGGAGATGGGAGTGACATGGTGACCGCGATCAGCGAGCGCACGTAGTAGAGGCTCGAAGGCCATGTAGTGGCTCTTTCCGATGTGCGGGAACAGACCGAGGATTCGCGCGCATTCTCCCGCGTCCCGGCTGGCTAACGTCGCCAGGACTAACAGAATAATATGTACTCGCATCGCGCACACGTTGTTACTAACCGCAGCTCTCTGATGAGACTGTCAAAACTTGTCTCATGCGGCAACTTATGTACTTAACCGGTCTCAAGCGATTATCACTCAAACCTGATTTGGAAAAATTTGAAACACGTACTCATCAAATATTAGTCATATTATAATCGATCATAAACTGCCGAGACTGCTATCAATAAAGGATTTAGATTATTTATTTGTTACTACCTGTCACTCGCAATTCCAACCGCGCAGAACTAAAAACAATATACGAGTAGCAAGTATGCTATGCGTTCTTTTAAACTATGTTCTACATCTGTGCTAATGTTATAGATATTTGTTTAGTTGTTGTGGAGCAACTTTTCAACACGGTGTTCAACGCGAGTTTGTGTATTTTAGGAAGCGGAAGTACAAAATTATGGCGTGTATAAAAACAGGCCGCGCCAAAAATTACTATCTCCAATTACAGAAAAGTTCGTTCACCCTAATTAGAACCATGGCACTTAGCAATAAAGTGTCAAATCGCTAATACTTAGAAACATTTATGGCTACGCTAACCGCGATAGGATATTGAAAACTTGAAATCAAACAAAACCACCCTTCAATAAACCAACCACATTCAAATAAAGTTTACTTTCATCATATTAGGAATTTTAAAACAGTAGGGATGGGTTGAATCGGTTATGAATCTTTTCGTAGAATAGTTCTCGTAGAATTTAGTATCGATATTATCGAAATTATTGTTTTGAAGTACAATGCTAATGAAATGATATGATACAATATTTTCTCTATTTCTCTTTCATTCGTCAAGAAGTAAAGAAGAATTTAGATGATAAATCAAGGTGTTGACAAACAAAAAAATAACTTTTAAGTAATAATAATTGTTATAGGGTTTAATATATGTTGTGTTTCATAAATTATTTCTATTTTAGAGTAGATCTTTTTAATAACCAAACATAAATTTAATTTTATTTATTCATTTAATCTACGTTAGGAAGATATTTTAAACACACTTTATTATATTAGTGTAGATAAATATAGTATTGTATTTTATTACATTTATATTTATTATTTACACGTCGACAATTTTCAAGGTTGTTACGCTTTTAAATAAATTCGGATTTACCTAGGGGTAACCAATCATTAGGCAAACAAGCTGGCGCAGTGCGGGTTGGTTAACTTGCCTCATACCTTTAATTTTTGTTCACCGATAATATAAGTTTTAGTTTAAATATCAACTCGGACAGGTTAATATAGTCATAGGTCACTATGATAATAATATTTGCCATCGGGTTGCGCATATATCTGTGTGGTTTGTTTGTGTTTGGAACAAACATAAGAAACACATTGTTGAGCCTTACCGTGTTACCTAATTTTTAAAACCAGATCGCACATTGTCGCTTGCTATACTATAACTATATAATTAAAGCTACTCTAACTATTATTTTTATTATAAACCTAATGCGTTTTTATTTTGCTTTCTTTACCAAATACCAGTCGAAAGACTTTAGATAAGATATACCACGATAACGCCAACATAATGAAAATGGCGACAGCTAACGTGGCGATGACATCTAATAAGGCGACTTGGTACCAAGGCATGTCTCTTGCCGACGAGTGCAGCGGCGCATGGTGACCCCAGCGTATGACTCGCTCAGTCCAGTACACCGCTGTCTCTAGAGGGTCTGCTGGTCTATCGCGCCAAATGCTTGATACGCGAAGAGCATTCGATTGAGCGCTGAAAAGGAAACGCATTATCATAAGCAGTCTTAAAGTACAGTAATGAATATAGTAACGCGAGTTTCAAGCGAGCAATAACTGCGTGTTTGGATTACTTTTAAAAATAATAACAATAATTAACTTACTCAGGGCTCAACACAAATTCCATTGCTTTTGTCAGGGCTTCTTCAGTGAGTTTAGTGTACGGAACGACTCTAGCGAAGCCGGCTTCAGCGGCCATCACGCCGTTGGAGGCCTGGTCTCCTAAAAACGGCACCACCACCATCGGCTTGCCTGAAGCGATCGCCTCGGTCATGCCCAGCAAACCGCCGTGAGCGATAAATGCTACTATCTTCGTGTGTTCTGTGGAACATTAGATATAAATATAAAATACTCACTAGTTTCGAGATCGGGCACTGCATTCTTAGCAGTTACATTTAGGTAGTCTTATGGGAAATATTTCTTGTGTTTATGGAAAGATTCCAGATAAACTTACTTAACAGTTCATACTGCGGCAGCCAATTCACTCGCAGGATCTTGCCCGTTAACGTGCCCTCCTTTCCGCTGTTTCCGCACTTCCAGATGACCCGCTGCTTGAGTTTGGACAATACTTTCAATATGATGTCCTCCTTGTACTTGGGCATTGTAGAAGTATCGATCATTGAGCCGAAACTCAACAAGATCACACCGTGTTCTGACTCATTCAGGAATTTCTCAATATACTGGTAAATAAGATTTTTTCAAATTAGCATACGTCGTTTCAATCCAAGGCCAATTCGTCAATCGCCTGAATATACATAATTTTTCGTACAGGTAACAGGAATCATGACGAATACAATATATTGATAATATTATCAATGTTAACTGGTAACTATAATCAATATTCATTTATCAACAATGATAATTTATATAGCCTATAATATTTATACTAAAGCGAAAATAATATGGAATTTTTGATCGTATCAATTTTAACTTACCGATGGCAATGCTGTCCTTGAATGGTTTAGATGTATTCCCCCAACTTCAATAATAGCTGGCAATGTGGGTCGCACTCCGTTAAGTGTGTGAAAAGTATTTACTAATAACAATGACGTTTGTTTTTTGCCTAAATCCTCCAAGTCCGGAATCTTTACACCAAAGTGCTTCTCAATCATACCATGCTCTTTCTTCTGTACTATGGTATGAAACAAACCGTCCACGTATAATTTCGAAATAAACGTGTCCATTCGTTCCATGAACGTCATCTTACTTGAGTATGGAGAGGTCATTAATGGAACATATGAGGGATTATCAGGTAAACCGAATCTAGCGTGCGTCCATGGCATCATAGAACATGATGAAATGCCCACAATAGGAGCATCGTTACCAAAAACATGAGCTAGCCCTAACATACAATCACTGGTGAATTTTTCCATAATAATCACATCGTACTTTTGCTTTATGGCTTCTATTACAGTTGACTGACGTATAATGCTTTCGCACGTTTCTACCGCAAAATCTCCCGTCAGTTTTATTTCGAAGAGATTGTACAATATTGTATTCAAAAGGGGAACGCTCATAAGAGGATTATCTATATATTCTTCTAATGTAGATAAGTCTAACGAGTTCAGTTCATCTAGTAGGGCACCTTCGATAACCACGTCCGTGTAGTTCACTGGTGGATTCTTGAGGGGGAAGAAGGAGACGGTAGTGACATGGTGACCGCGATCAGCGAGCGCGCGTAGTAGAGGCTCGAACACCATGAAGTGGCTTTTGCCAGGATGAGGAAAGAGACCGAGGATTCGCGCACATTCTCCCACTTCGCGGCTGGCTAACGTCCCCAGGACTAACAGAATAATATGTACTCGCATCGCACACACGTTGTTTCTAACCGCAGCTCTCTCGGGGAACTGCCAGAACTTGTCTCATGTGGCAACTAATGTACTTATCCGGTCTAAAGCGATTATCATTCAAACCTGATTTGGAAAAATTTAAAACACATACTCATCAAATTATCTATTAGTCATTTAATAAATGATAATAAACCGTCGAGTCTGCTATCAAGATAGGATTTAGATTGTTCATAAGTTTATTGGTTACTACCTGTCAGTCGAAGTTCATAGCAAACATAGCAAGTAGGCTATTTGTTATTTTCTAAATCTGTGCCAATTTTATAGATAAATGTTGAGCTGTTTAGGAGATACCTTTTAGTGAACATATATCTATTTAAATGTTGAAACGTTATAGGTCTCCACCGAGACGCTCAGAGGCTACCTAGGGGTAACCAACCATTAGGCAACCAAGCTGGCGCAGTGCGGGTTGGTTAACTACCCTCATACCTTTGAATGTATTCACCGATAATAGAAGTTTTAGCTTAAAATTTTAATATCAACTCGGAAAGGTTAATCTAGTCATGGATCACTAAAAATAATAAATAAATAATAGCCTTTTATTTCCATATTTACATATTTTACAATTGAATTTTGTTAGTTTAAAAACTTAAAACTTAATTTTACTTATTGGTATTGTTAGTTTATTTCTAGAAAATATGGATCCCTCTTTGGGTAAAGGCCTCCTTCTACTTCCAGCGTGATCTGTTTTTGCTCAGATATTGATAGATCACTATGTTATTACTATTCGCCATTGGGTTCCACATATGTATTATTGTGGCTTCTATGTGTTATGAACAAACATAAGAAACACGCTGTTATTGATACATACATATTGCTTAGTTGAGCCTTATCTAATTTCTAAAAACAGATCGCATATTGTCGCTTGCATTATACTTAACGTGACCATTTTTTAGACTCAAAACGGGACAACTATATTTTTTAGGATCTAGGGGGGGGAAGTGGTGCAAGCCGTGATAATATTATCGACGCCAATCATGTATTTGCCCATCTTTAGAACAAATGTCGTGAACAGGGGCCAAAGAAAAAAGTAATCAACAAAGCGCGAGCGATAACGTTTTCGCCACTTTCGTGCTCTTGACCGACGATGCGGTCTCGCTCTTAAACACCGTCCGCGTTCTCATTCGGCTCGTCACGCCAGGTCCGGACGCCTCGACTATCCAAATTTTCGCGCGGTTTCAGGAAAGGGGACATTTTGGCGTCTCACAGATTATTCCGGGAACACAAGAGTGTAAAACGGGACAGTCCCGCTCAAAACGAGACTATTGGTCACCTTAATGATACTATAATTAAAGCAACTCTCACTATTATTTTGAATATAAACCTAATGCGTTTTTATTTTACTTTACCAAATAGCAATCGAAACACTTTAGATAAGATATACCACGATATCGCCAGCATAAACAAAATGGCGACAGCTAATGCAGCGATGACGTCTAGTAAGGCGAGTTGGTACCAAGGCATGTCTCTTGCCGACGAGTGCAGCGGCGCATGATGACCCCAGCGTATGACTCGCTCAGTCCAGTACACCGCTGTCTCTAGAGGGTCTGCTTGTCTGTCGCGCCAAATGCTTGAAACGCGACGAGCATTCAATTGAGTACTAAAAACAAAATTATATTTTTATAAAACATAACGCGTGTAGTTATGTGAAGTCCTAACGTA